>JZSA01000392.1:0-44769 GCA_000956155.1 Cotesia vestalis | reverse complement strand
CTCTTGCGTATATATATATATATATATATATATATATATATATATATATATATATATATATATATATATATATATATATACGCATATATACATGCATATATAAAGTTTTGAACTGTATATAAGTATGTATTTTCTGAACCAGCTCGATGAACTGAGTGAGGAAATAGTAAAATTTTTCAAAAGTTCCACCATGAAGACAAATGCAATAGTTAGATTTCTATGAAATCTACTAAAAATTACTATTTAGTTTTAATTCGAATAGTAAAAAATTACTAAACGTTTTTTGGTTCAATTGAGCCCCTTCTCCCCTATCTGTAGTTCTTAGGTGTAATCACTACCCAGAAATGATATGACAAATGTATAAAATAAATGTTCTTAAAATAATAACAAATTTTATTTTTCAAAACAGGATGCTTGTTGTCTGTTCGTAAAAGAGGTTACTGGGCAAATGACAGTAAAGATAATTTTAAATTATCAAGCTTACTAAATACTAGGCAAAATAAAAATTTTCGAATTTTCGACAAAAGACCAAGTACACGTGACTTCAGTAAATTGAATACAGAACCCGAAACAACAGATGATGAACGTGTGGAAGATAACCTTATTATATAATTTTAATGAGTACAGTACGACAAAAAAAAATTATTTCCTTTATAAATAACATAAACTGCGATGTGACTTTTACTGTATTTTTCAATAATTTATTCTCTTGGTTTCTAGATTCTTGGATTAGAATATTGTTACTTCCAGTCGATAACATGGTTACTTGATTTAATAGCATATTATTTTTAGTCAATGTAATCAAATTTTTTTAGCGGAAGTTTTCTGGAGTTAATTAATTCAGAACATAATATTTGAGACTTTTTGTAGATTGATAGAAAAACTATCTTGGTTTAAAAGGAATAATCTTGATCTAAAAAACCTATTTTGGAGAAAATGGTTGTTTTACTCCGAAAATTTTTTAACTTAAAACTTATTTTCTTAGCTTAAAAAGAAATTCAAAATTTTCGATTTAAAATATATTATCTTCCGTCAATACAATCAAATTTTTAAATCCCAAAAATATCCCCTTCAGCTAAAATAATTTTGTTTTTTTTTTTTAATTCTTACTCTCGATTCAATAATTAATTTATTTATAAAAAATAGCAAAAAATCTTAAAAAAAGAATTTACTTCGACATATTCTGAATAATATTAAAGATTATTTTTTGATCATATAGAAAAGGTATCAGAAATTCGACAATTTCTAATCTTAACGGTATTTTCGTAAAACAAATATTTTCGTATATTGTTTGAAAATAGTAAAGTACTTCTTTTAACAATAAATTTGTATGAAATATTTTCCCCTCTTTCAAAAGATAAAAATTTTGAAGAAAAAGTTTTTTATGAATTAAGTAATTTTTCTTAAATGTATGCATAAAGTTATAATCGAGTCTGAAATATCTAGTCTTCAGTTTCTAGTCGTTGATATTGAATTATAATAAATTAATTATTAATTCCTAACAATTAAATAATATTGATTATAAATTATAATAAAAATTTTTACCTTACATATCGAATTAACAGAATAAGGTACCGGCTGGTAATAAGGCCTAGCTAAGGGAGATTTTGAAAAAAAATCGAAAATATTGCATGGAATTATTGCAATGTATCATTAATTTTTAAATTAATACATCAGCCATAAAATACAATGGAGTGTTGGTAATTTTCACCATAAACAAACTCAAAATTAAATTTTTTCAAACATTCCCAAAAAAAATATCACCTTTTAAAATTATTACAGCCAAAAAGAGGGTGGATTATACTTCCAAATAATTACTCAATTTTTTATTATTTATAAAGTAATATTTATGTATTTATCAATCATCATCAGGGTATTTCAAAATTTATGATTAATAATTATAAAACACTGTTAATATGTGCAATCATTAAACCATAATTGTTATGATTTTTATTTAAATGTATTATTTGAAAAATTAAATTAAAATAGAATTAATACTATTATTATTTTGTTTATAACTGCTAAAAAGATAAATAAATAAATGAATTATAATTTTTATGGTTGTATATTTGTGTATAGAGTAGTGAGTAAGTATATAAAATATAAAAATGATAATTAAATTAAAAATTTTTGACATTATCGTATTGTAGTTTGTGTACGTAACTCTTTAGCGTAATTATGATTATTAATTAAATGTAGAAAGTGATGAAGTTATCTAAGAAGAGTCACTTGAAATTATTTTGTAAGCAAAAAAATTAGTGACTTTTATGATGTTTTATTTTATAATTTTCACTTATATTAATAGCTAATAATTTGAATGAAAAACAAAGTACTAATCAACAAGTAAATAAACAATATTAAAAAGTTTAATTTTTTTATTGAAAATATACGTTTATTACAGATTTAATTCAAAACCCTCATTAATGGTTATTAATACTCAAGTAAATTCATTAATTGACAAAATAATTGTTTTTAACACAGAGTTTAGAAATAAATATAATATCGCGATCCAGATGCCATAAAGGCGTATTCAGGCAAAAGGTTCTGGTGAAAAGCCATAAGGGTGTATAAAAATTTTTTTTCGGGAATCGACGTAGTTTCGTCCGAAACGTGCAGAAATGCTTAAAAAAAATTTTTATACGCCCTTATGGCTTTTCGCCAGAACCTTTTGCCTGTATACGCCCTTATGGCATCTGGATCGCGATATTATATTTATTTCTAAACTCTGTGTTAAAAACAATTATTTTGTCAATTAATGAATTTACTTGAGTATTAATAACCATTAATGAGGGTTTTGAATTAAATCTGTAATAAACGTATATTTTCAATAAAAAAATTAAACTTTTTAATATTGTTTATTTACTTGTTGATTAGTACTTTGTTTTTCATTCAAATTATTAGCTATTAATATAAGTGAAAATTATAAAATAAAACATCATAAAAGTCACTAATTTTTTTGCTTACAAAATAATTTCAAGTGACTCTTCTTAGATAACTTCATCACTTTCTACATTTAATTAATAATCATAATTACGCTAAAGAGTTACGTACACAAACTACAATACGATAATGTCAAAAATTTTTAATTTAATTATCATTTTTATATTTTATATACTTACTCACTACTCTATACACAAATATACAACCATAAAAATTATAATTCATTTATTTATTTATCTTTTTAGCAGTTATAAACAAAATAATAATAGTATTAATTCTATTTTAATTTAATTTTTCAAATAATACATTTAAATAAAAATCATAACAATTATGGTTTAATGATTGCACATATTAACAGTGTTTTATAATTATTAATCATAAATTTTGAAATACCCTGATGATGATTGATAAATACATAAATATTACTTTATAAATAATAAAAAATTGAGTAATTATTTGGAAGTATAATCCACCCTCTTTTTGGCTGTAATAATTTTAAAAGGTGATATTTTTTTTGGGAATGTATATACTTTTTTTTTTTTGACAAATATATTTACGATGCTAAAACGGTATTGAGATTTTAGATTTTTATGAAAGATTTTTATCATAATTATGCTGTAAAAATAAAAAAATGTGCACACAAAAAACAAATTTCTTGCACCAAGAAAATTTTAAGGAAAACAAAAGTTATTTTGGAGCAAGAAGAAATTTTCTTGGCTCAAGAAATTTATCTTGTCTCAAGAAACTTTGACTTCATTCAAGAAATTTTCAATCTTCCTTGATATTTTCTTGAGCCAAAAAAATTTACACTCCAGTCAAGAATTTTTTTTTTTCAGTGTAGAGAAAAAAAGGTCAATTTTCCGTTTTTTTTTATGGGTAAAGGTAGAGTTAATTCTACTTTTAAATAATTACCAAAAAATAACAATTGTGTTTATTACAAATATATGAAGTAAATAATATCGCATCCTTTTACCATTCATTTTGTACATTTAAAATCGTATACATTCGTTATGAATTATGAATAATAATAAATTGACAACTGCTTAAATTTACGCTAAAAATAAAATTAAAAAAAAATAAAATAATATTAATAATAATCATAACAACATAAAACAGTAATTGATTATTTTTATGTAAATATATCAGTAAATTCGTACCTAGAATAATCAATCTTCAATGACTGTATCGATTATGAATATCAACCACTCAACTTATTCGTCTTGCATTACATTTTAAATATTTTTCATTCTTAAAAATTGTAATACCGTAACGGAATATCGGCTGGTTTAAAAAAAATACCAGCCCTCCTTTAATATCACAATGTCGAAGTATACTCGCGTTTTTTATTACTTAATATTTTTTATTTATTATTATTAATGTTGCTTATTTATTAATGTTTATGTTTATAATTTAGAAGTAAATTAAAGTATATTATATATATTATTATTTACAAAATTTTTTGTTTATATCAATAACAACTGAACATTTTATCCTTATATTACGATTTATAGTACGTGCGTGTGATGCTAAATATGTATCGTAGTTTGATTAAGAATATAACAGGGGACAAAGGATACTAAACTCTTAGTTCACATTATCATTTTAGTTTTTTAACTATAAAGCCGCTATACTTTATATCCGTTATAGCTCTCAAGAATATTAATAATTTATATTTTTCATGATAATTACATTTTCTTTACAAGATTTTTAAACAAATATATTATATTAATGTCGTAATTAATAACCGTAAAATTAATAAATAAATGAATATTATACAATGCACTTGAAATAATAATTGAAAATAAATCTCAAAATAATAATAATAATAATAATATTTAAAGATCACTAACTTACAAAATTAATAATATTTTTCGATAGGATAAATGCGATGAATTCGCATCGACGTTTGACTATTTATTTACACGATTTATCTTAGTACATATGTATAGCACTAATATTTTGTACACGGATAAAAGTAAACTGTAATAAATAACAGTCGATTTATAATGAGTAATGATCAACTGCTAAAAATTATAACTTCAAAGAGTAAAATCATGATTTTACTATTCACATTGTAATATTTACAATTTACTCTTTACATGGAAGAAAATACTATTTCAAATAGTAATATTCGCCATGTAAATGTCTAAAATGTTTAAGTATAATAATTAAGAATTCAGACTTTAATATTTATCATTTCGTACCTAAAAAATGATGTTATGATATGTAAAAAGTATAGAATAAAGTTAGTAAATTTCTAATACAAGCAACGTCAATATTTACAAAGTAAAATGGTAAATTTTAAACGCAACGCTAAAAATCAAACTGTAATTATTGACTTGCTTAGACTGGTAAAATGTATATTTTAAAAGTATAATTTTTACTGTTTGAAATATTAAATTCTCCCAGAGTGAGACCCCCTTCTCTTTCATCTGAGTTTCCCTTCTCTTCATAATATGGACTATATATTGAAATGGCAATTTTTACTGTTTGAAACTGTAATTTTTAAAGATAAAAGAGTCGTTATTTACTATAGTGATAACTACTAATTACTTATTTTGGATATTTAATTATAAATTGTGGCTTTTATACTTTCTACATTAAGTTCTGTAATATTTACATTTTTGCCACCCCGATGTCCGCTTTACTGTTTGAAACTATAAAAACTAACCGGAATCCGAGTGAATATTACAGTTTACTTTTTTCCGTGTGGGAAATTTTTTTTCTTAATCTTGTCTATAATTGACGATAAATCGAAAAAACAGCATACACCCTTATGGTTTTAGAAAAATTTTTTCTTAAAACCATAAGGGCGTATAACAAAAAAAATTTTTTTTTTCGTTTTTCCCATTGATAGTAATGTTTCCAATATTCTTATATTGATTGGAGCAGAAAAAAATTTTTTTATACGCCCTTATGGTTTTAGTAACGCGACATTAGCCATAACTATAATGGAGTAATGGTAATTTTCACTATAAATAAATTCAAAATTAAATTTTTTGAAAAACCTTGCGAATAGGCCTTATTTTACTACGGTAGGGTAATAAGGCCTAAGGGTTATACATACTGGAAATAGTTATACTATACATGATAAAATTGGTATTAGAGATCAATCATCACTTAAATTGAGCAACAATACTTTTTAAGATGTTGATAAAAATTAGAACAATGATTTTAAATTATTAAATATAAATTTATAAAAAATGTTTACCATTTACTCAAATCGTTTTTTAGGAATTCTTCTGCGTTTCTTTAGCATATGACGGATGATGAAATATAGAAGACAAGGAACGTTTTATCGGGACTCTATAAACTTGTAGCGACATTTCTATACTAGACACATCTACTTAGAGAAGTCTTTAGCGGAAGCGGTTATTTTAAATAGCATTTCTATCACTTAGGCCTTATTACCCGCGGGTACCTTATATGTTTTTCCATATGTTTATCTCTATGTTAAACATTTATGTAATATATACGTTTTCTGTGAGGAAACGTGATAGTTAATAATGATATATTGAATCGAAAATACGGATTAAATAAATTTAATAATATGATACGAAGAACTTAAGTGCACTTGAACAAAAAATGAAAAACTCAGTTGTAAATTGCAAGTAAATTGTATCTATTTTTTTTGTTGTTTTTTTTTCCTCCCGTAAAAAATTCATATAACTGATATTGTGTATAGTTAACTTGAGAATAAATTTAAAGTGGTCTTTCTTCGCTTGACTGCAAGTCTCACAGACTTAATATATCTTCAATACACTGAACTGTATTCGAGATCGTGGGATGAGTATTGTGGAGGCCCAGAGGGTGGTGGAGGCTGCGGACTGTACTGCTGGGAGGCGTCGGACGCACGACGCCTGAGCGCCGCGATGCTATGTGCACCTCTCCAATCGGTAGCTTCGCCGGCACTCCCATCCGCACTGCCAACACAGGAAACACCGCCGCCACTACCGGATGCAGCTCCAGGCGAACCCTGTCCACAATTCATTCCACCACCCCCGAGACCACCACCACTACTCTGGCCACCGCCCGTACCCACAGACGATGCACCCGGTGGTGAACCGCGGGAAGCTGTCACATGAACTCCACCTGAAAACAAAAAACGAAGAGTCAAAATAAATAAATAAATATCCTTTTCAATTTTTCATACACAAGCATCTTTTTTAGTCCATTAATAAGCTTTAAAAAAAGACAATATTTGAATAAGCAATATTGAGCGTCTGCTGCAAACGTTTTTATACTTTATTTTCGTATTTAATGAATACTTTATAGATTTCTTAGTCTCAAAATTGATGTTGTCTAAGTCAGTGAATTTACCCGTGAATAAATTTTCTGATTTGGCCTAATGTGTCTATAGATATTTGTCCATGTCAGAATAATTGATGGGTTATTCATATGGCCTAAAATTGGATTGGATATTTCCGTACATAATTTTTGTCATGTTCTGATACAAAAATTGGCCATATTATGCCTTACATGGGCATATCAGGATTAATATTTTTTGATATAACGATACGTTCATATAATTTTGGATGAAAATTCCCAAGTTGTCTATATAAAATTAATTTTTTCCAAATCTACAAATTTTTTTTAAACAAAAAAGTTACTGTGAGAAAAATTTCGATTTCTTTAGCTAAGAAATAAAGTTGAAAATTTCCTACAAACTAAGTTCTTGTCACGAAATTGCCTATATTTTTAAAAAAAAATTTTTTTTCTCAGTGCACTGTTAAAAATCGGGAGTGAAACAATAAAAATTCCGCGCACCAAGTAATTTCAAAATTTTTCTCAGTGCGGTGATTGCGAAGTGAATATGAATTTTAATACGAAAAACATCTGAGTATGGAGTTTTTAGACCGAAATAAATTTTGATTTAGCTGAAATAAGTTTCATATTCAAACTACTAACAAATACTTCAAACCATCTAGTTTAGGTTTGTAAATATTAATTATATTTTTTCAAAAAATAAATTTTCACAAAGATTATTTTGTTATCAAATCTTGCACAGAAAGAAAAATTTCTTGACTGAAGAACAAAATTCTTGGCTCAAGAAAATTTTCGGGTGCCTGAAAAAATTTTTTTCTTGAATATTTGATACCCATTTTATACTATTTTAGCGTGCAATTTTACATATTGAATAAAAAAAAATGATTTAATATTATTTGATTTTCCAATTTGACATGTTAGTCAATGAAAATTTACTATCGAGATATTTAATTTTTTGGAGCAAGAGAGAAATTTTCTTAAGGCAAGAAAATTTACTTCTATCAAGATCAAAATTTTTTGGAGCAAGAGGTTAAATTTTCTCAAAACAAAAAGATTTTCTTGACTTAAATAAATTTTCTGGGATCAAGATACGTATTTTTTAAAGCAAGAGAATTAATTTTGTTGGAATAAGTGAAATTTCTTGTGTCAAAAAAAAATTGTTTTTTGCTCAAGAAAATAATTAGGAAGAAAAATATTTTCTTGACTCAAGTGAACCTTTTTTTCTGTGTGCTACAAAATCTTATCATAAAAAATAAAAAATAATAAATTCATATGTAGCCATATCCGGCCATAACATTAAATTTTTTCATGAGAAATTGTAAATATATTTTTATATACTTTTATCTAGGATAAAAATTATTTAAAAATGACATAATTTTTTAGTGAGTTTAACTCCCTAAATAGATAAATTTCAATTGTGTTAATTAACAGTTCATAGAGTTTTGTTCAGTAGCCGTCGGATATCGGGAGTCGAGTGTAAGTACACAAAGTACTTGCATACGCAACTGTCTTGGTATATAATCTCGCGCCTCTTAAGTGCTAATCATTATTGAAAACCAAAAATGAAAAAAATAGAGCTCCGTTGTAAAAGCTGTTTACTCAAACCATTATCAGTTTTCGAAGATGTTATGAACACAGTTGACGGGTGCTACTACATCCAATACTTGAGATTTTTTTACTTATTTTTTTTTTTTTTTTAATAAGATTATGAATATGATTATGATCACGGCTAAAAACAGTAATTAATCTGGCTGTAATTCGATAGGTTGAGGATTGATCTTTTCAAGATCGTATCGCTTCCTTGTAACGATAATTTGTGATAATTGACACTTAGTTGCGTATGTCATGACGGGATATAAATAGAAATAATTAAACAAATTTGAACTTAAATAATTTTTTAAAACAAATCAACACAACAGATTATGTCAAAAAATATTTTCTTTAAAAATATTTCACATGAACTTTAAAACAAATAAATAAAAAAATGTAAAATGTGTGATAAAGATTTAAGTAAGAATTCTTAAGAATCGTGAATAATTTTGGAAGGTTCATCAACTTTAAAACACTTTGTAATGTGAATACTTTTTAAAAAAGTATAATAACATGAAATGGTTATTTATACTGTTTGACGGTATACAAATATATATAAAAGTTTTAAGCAAAAACAGGTTGCATCGGGATGTTATGGTAAACATATAGCGAAAGATCTCACACCTAGGTGTGACCACCTTGAGGTCTTACTGTTCAAACACAACTCGATGTTCGATGGACTTTATGTTTCTGTCTCAAATTCTTAACGTGCAGACTCAACCAGCCTCGTTTCGCAAATTATTCCTGGAATTTATCTTTTCAACGCTCGTATTAAAACTATTATTAAAAAAAGAAATATATATAAAATAATAATAATAATACGTATCTAAATATAATTTGATTAAATTAAGATAATAATTACCCAGGGAATTAAGTCCATAGGTTGCTTGATAAACGGTTTGCGATGGGCTACTGATTGGTAGGGTAGAATTGCCAAGTCCTAAACTTGAGCCAAGACTCCCAGAAGTCTGCTGACTTAATTGTCCTAAACTTTGCCCGAAACTAGCCATACCCATGCTACTTTGACTGAGTTGTCCTAGTCCTGAAAAAATTCAACATCAGCTTTTACTTTTTAAGTAAAAATTTATAAAATGCATCTTTCATATTATCACATCAGAAAATAAAAGAAATGATTTTAGACTAAATAATAATTACGGACCTGGGCCCATTGCCCATCGATCTGCTGGAGTGTGAAACATTCCGGCAGCTCCACAAAGGTCTGAACCCATTGCTCCGAAAGGTGGAAGTCCATGGGACGGTAGTAAAGCTCCTGGTGTTCTAAATACATTTGTTGTCTTCTTACGTTTCTTCCATTTCGCTCGACGATTTTGAAACCACACCTGGTACATACGCAAGAATTGAAATAATTAATACTTATGTATTAAATTAGTTATATAATGTACTGATAAAAGTCAGAATTAATAAAAGTTCAACACGCATTACTGTTAAAGAGTTAAACGTGTAATCCAGCGATTTACATTTTAATTTTCCATCATAAAAATTAAGAATTAAAAAAAAAAAAAAAAGGAGAAATTATTGGGTTTAGTCAGACTCTTGAGTAAAATATTTTCATAAAATTTTGATCATTTTAGATCCCAATAAATTATTTGGACTATAAGTCATATGCTATCTTTGGAACTAATCAACCGATATGAATTATCAAAGTAACTTTGGTTCAACATCTCTTCGATGAAAAAGCTGAAGAGTGAAATACTTTCTGAGACTCGATTAATAATTTGATTAGTTAGTTTCTCGTTTTTCTCAGCATTTGTTCGAAATTTTCCATTTGTTTGGGAACAATTGGAAGATAAAGTTTTTTTTTACGAGAAAAAAATCGATTACAAAAAAATTATTGTTCGGTAAAATTTGACTAATAATACCAAGTTTTATTGTCATAACAAAAACTATTGCCAGTAGACAAGTATTGTTTTTTCAGTGTGGAAACTCACTTACAGATCATAACGATTCATTTCTCACACACATACATCACAAATGAAAATGATTTTTCTTTAATACTAATTAATACCACATTTATAGATATGAATATAGATAACAATGCTCATGAAAATGTCGAGATATTTGTTCAATTTATCACAAAGTGCTCAACAAAATTTAAAATCCTCATCAATGCAGAAGCTCCCTTTTCTCGCCTTGACTCAAAATATGTTTAAGAAAACAGAATTCCTTTTAACTGAAGCAAAGTTTTATTGAGTCAAAAAATTTTCTTGTATTTTGTGAATTTCTTTTTGCCCCAAAAAAACGTAGTTTTTCCGCATATTTTTCTTAGTTTAAATAAAATTTTTTCTGTGTTCATATAAATTTAGAATTTTCTGATACTGTGCTCATAGCACTATAATTACCTTAAAAAAAAGAGAATAGCCACATGGTGGATTGAAACATACGTTTATTAAAAATATACAAAACGTGGAAGACAATAATCTTCGAACCCAATAAATTTTTTTGTGGAGATTTGTAAGAGCAATCTACACGTTAATATCGTGTCTTAAAGAGAGGAGGGGAATATTACTACATAGCATTCTTGATGGTTAGTACATAAGGTATCACGTGGAACGATAAGGTGTCCCTTGGTGTTACCACGATATTTTCAGCCTGCTCCAGCCCCCACACCCGCTGCCAGCTATTAGCCGACGTTATGAGCTGTTGATTCTGGCCACGTAGTGGCTCCCTAAGCTGCCGGGGTCCCAGAAACTTGATTTATTGATATCGCATGCAAAGCCCTTCTCTCTCTCTCTCTCTCTCTCTCTTTCTCCAAACTGTACTCTCTTTCTCACTGTGGTCTCAACAATATAGCCTATTGCCGGTGCATTGTTTGTACTGTACACACATACAATACAGACGTTATAGATATAATTCTCCAACACTCGGACACTGGCGTTCCCTTTCCTGCTTCAGCTTCGCTTGTGTTGCTAGACACACTCAACACTATACTATCTCACAGAGCCATTTCATATGTGCGCTTTGCCAATAAATTAGTACTTTGGCATTAGCACGCGAACAGATTCCCAGTCAAGAGCTGTGTAGGTAAACATTATACTGTACTATCGTGCACGCCGGATTATTTCAGTCTAATTGGATTTATATGATTTATCTTTGGTTAACTCTGAGAGCTAGTTTCATTTACAAGAAAAATTATCCGATTGCTTTCCATTACAAGTTTATTTTAATTCAATCAATACTATTCCAAATAATATTCATCGTACATGTTATAATCCACTTAATAACTTTCCAAATTTCAACATAATGTATATATGATATAACGATATAACAAAAGAGGGAGAACGGTGAAATTATTTTGGCTTCGTAATGTTATATCCCTTGTATCATTATTTTCTTTTTTTTTTTTTTCACCCCACGTTTCAATCCGCTGGGTGCGGTCCTGTTGATTTCACGCCAGAGCAAAGGTTTAAAAGCCCATAGATAATTCGAAGTTGCTGCTGCACGACGTTCTTTATGATTCGCTTCGAAGACGGTGTAGTTTAAGGGTGTGGAGCAATTTACACCCTTATCTTGTACTTTTTTATCTCTATTTTCATTACTTGGCTCTTTTTGTTATTAATTTTTATCCAAACATTTATTTTACAACTTACTTTTTTTTTTTTTTTTTTTTTTTTTAATCGAATATACATTTAATTTTCATTATTTTTAAATAAGTTTTTTGTGCCCAATAATTATAATAATATTCTAGCTTATCATGTTCTGATTGCCCAGTTCAAAAATTAGCTAAATTAAAAATTTTTAAGAGCAACTCAAAACTTTAAAGAATTTCCAAAATTGGCAGAAATTGATTTTTTCTGGAATTCTATTCTATTTTCTTGTTATTTTTTCTTTATTTAGTTTGAAAATTACATGTTACCTAGAAACTTAAACTCAATATTTAGATTTCTAGATTATAATCAGAATTTTTTTAACTTTAAAATTTTTTTGAGTTACCTATAAACACGAATATCAAAGAATTTTCAATTTTATTTCTTTAAGTTGTCACACATAAATAATAAAATCAAAACACAACGCACAAATAAGAAATCAAGGGACAGTTATTACTACTGTATTTCAATTGAAACATTTTTATCTGACATCCTATACCAAATCGGCTGCTTTATGATTTTGTACTTTTCGATTTTTTTTTAATGTCAACAAGTAATTGCATTTAATTAAAAAAGTTACCTTAAATTTTAGTCACTTGGCAAAATTTAGTACATCTAGAAAGTTGAAAAAATTTTAAATAACTTCAATAAGTCAATATATATCTACTTAAAATTTTCAAGATATATAATAAGAAAAAAAAAATCGAGAAAAAAATTTTAAACGATAAAATCAATTTTTTACGATTTTGGAAACTTCTAAAAATTTTGGATGTTCCCTAAAATTTTTTAATCGATCTGATTTTTGGAGTAAAAGCTTAAATTATTACAATAAACTGATATATTTCGACAGGCGACTAGAAAAAAGAGTATTCAATATTTTGCGCCCCTCTAGTATGCGTATATTATTTTATGACTAATAACTTGATGATACGCCAGTTAAATGCTTGTTAAGAATTAGTCAATGACTTACTATCGTTAGGCAGATGTTTCTTTTTAACAACACCTGGATTCCATTAAATCTCGAGGATTTTAAAAAATGTTTTAAATAGCTATAATCACTGTAGATTTAGCAAGTAATAAATTTTTTTTTAATTCAACTCTCAGAAAAGTATGAACGCGGTAATAAAGAACAGCTGGTTGAAAAAAATGTTATTATTTTACTTTCAGGATTTTTTTCTTCCTTTAGGTGAATTGAAAGCCTCGTAAAAGGGGTTCAGTCTACTCTCTTTCAGATATAAATTGAGCTCACCATCAAAGTAAACGGCAGGATCTTCAGAATGCTTGAAGATATATCGCTGTAGATTTTGCCTTACTACTGAGCGATCGTTGAGTTTCCTTAAAAAAACCATCGGAATACCATTTCAACATTGAAATTTTTCTAAATTTCGTGAGAACAGGGAATTCAAATGTGATTAAGAATTTTAACTTGTTGCACTTTTGACTTTTATCTTAGAATGTACGCAGAAAGTTGATAGAAAATTAAAGAAACTAAAACGATTAGCGATAAATCAAGATAGAAAAGACAAAAATACAGAGTAGAAAGTGTGAAACTTGTCGAGAGTTTTTGTTTTGTTTGGTAGCTAGACGACGTGGTGCGGTTAATGAGAATAAATATTGTATAAACTTAGTGGCAGGGGAGAGGATAGGATGACATCTGATTGATGATAGCGGTTGGAGAATCCCGTCAGAGGGTGGCAAGACGCATTACTCCTTAGACCTCCTACTGTTCTCTTTATTTATCCCATTCTTTCTATCTTTCTTTCTATCTCATTATGTTACGTTTGTCTCTTTTATACGTCATCCAGGTTGAGACTAAAAATTGGCGGAGCCATTAGCAAATGGACAACCTCCGATAATCGATTAGACTATGCAGAGAATAAGAGATGTGGAAAATATTTATATATAGAAAATGTGAGACAACAATGACAAATATTTATGAATAAATGGATTTTAAAATGAATACTTCACATATCCAGAGCGGATTATATGCAAAAAGTTATGAGTTATAAAGCAACGTCTCTTTTAGGATTAATAGAATGTATTCTCGATCTCATCTCTAACACAGTCAGAGTCGTGCTTTTAATAATCTCTTTAAAAAAGGTAAACTAAATAAAATATAATAGTGGCGTTAGATATACAGTGAAAATGCATCGCTGCTAAAAAGATGGAGGAGTAGAGGCAAAAAAGTTATAGAAGATCGTAAATGTTAACTATAAAAAAAACTATAACCAAGTTGCAGTTACGCGTACAATGTCCATCGTAAAGTTGATCCATTTATATTTTATTATTATTTTACGCCCAGCAATATCGTTTTCTGTATCTATTATAAACCTATCGTTAAATTAAGTTAAATTACAACCAGATAAAATTGTCAAACATTCTTTTATATGATTTTTTAGCGGTTTGAGGAATTTATGTGTATATAGTTATTCTAAAACTTTTTATCATGTCTACCGTGCATTGACTGGAAATTGAAGTTTTGAAAAGTTGAAATTTAAATCGGTGAAAATTATTATTGTTATAAAATGTTATATATGGGTAAGGATGAGAAATTAAGCTCAGTATTCATTAAATGTCCTCATTTTTTCAATTAGCAAATTAAAAAAAATTGACTATTAAAATGTCACTATAAATTTCACATCATAATGATTCCATGATTAGACAAAGGTTTAACTGTCAGATTTTTTCAGATAAACCATTTTCAAATATTTATATTCTTATTATTAATCATAACCTAATGTTATTTTCTTTTTTTAATAAGGCTGAGGTATTCATTTAAATAAATAACAATAATTTATTTTGTTCTTCAATGGGTTTGAAATTTTACATAACTTCGACATTTCTTTTCGGATCGTTTTTGATGAGATAGAATAATCATTTAAGCTCAAAAAACCGCGACAATTGTCGCCAAAAACGTGAAAATCGGTTGATTGATGTGAGAGATATCGTCGACGAAATATTTGGAAACTAGTGTTTTTTTAACATAACTCCGACATTTTTTGGAATAACTATTAAACGGATCTATCAATCAATTTTAAAAACTAATCAGCTTTTAACATTAAAAAAACCACGTCGATCGCCGTCAAGCCGGTCAAAATCGGTCGATTCGTTCGAGAGATATCATGAACAAAAGAAAACCGAAAAAATTGTTTTCTCACCTCCGGGCTGAAAGCGTCAATTTTCCTTCCGCTGCGCTAAACGAAAATGCCGCTTTCCGCCTCCGTTGAGGAGAAAAATAGTATACACACCACGGGCAGTAAATAAGAAATGTCTCAGATCACATGTTTATTGACCTCGGCTTCGCCTCGGACAACGATTAAATGTGATCTGAGACATTTCTTATTTTACTGCCCTAGATGTGTAAAATACTATTTTTCGGAGTTAATCCGAAATTTCTAGTTTGATCAATTCAAACTCAAATTTTGTTATGAGACTGAAACAACTGCGTCGAATACCGCCAACCGCATGAAAATCGGTTCATTCATTCAAAAGTTATTGCAGTTTGAAAATTCAAAAAATAGTGTTTTATGAAACTTCTATCAGACTTTTGAGCTCGAAGAGCTCAAAAGCATAGAAAAGCTATCTCTTTGAAAAATCCCATTTTACATCCGGTCCTTGACGAGATATGATCATGTGTGGATCGTATATGATTGTGCATGAATAATGCATGATCGTATAAGACCATACTCAATCATGTACTTTTCAGCATGCGTGATTATGCACGATCAGGCGTGATTGTGCATGATCATACTCAACCATACCTGACCATGTATAAACGTATACTATGAGAAATAAGAGGTTGTACATGAGTCTGTATGAAGGAGTATGCTCTTGTATGACCATACAAGAATCTTGTATGATCAAGCTTGATCGTGCATAATTCAAGCTTGACTAAGCTCGATCAGGTATGACCATTTGCGATTAAGCTGAATACTAAATTTGAATAAAAAAAAACATCAAAAATTTTTGTGTTGAATTTGACATAAAATTTTTTTCTGCACTGATAAAAAAATTAACTTGGCTCAAGAGCCAAATTCTTGAACCAAGAATACCATTTTAAAGAAAATGATTTTCCTGAGTTAAGAGAATAAATTCTTGAGTTAAGAAATTATTCTTGGTCTAAGAAAATTTTCTTGTTTCAAGAATTTATTCTCTTGACCCAAGAAAATCATTTTCTTCAAAATGGTATTCTTGGTTCAAGAATTTGGCTCTTAAGCCGAGTTAATTTTTTTATCAGTGTGTGCAGGGAAAAAGTAGTCGATATTTTTGAAACAGTAAATACTCATAAACACAATTTTTATACTTGAATAGATGATATCAGTACAAATCATGTATTGAGCAGGATTTAATTATCATTTAGAACTAGTATGAGTTAAAAAGTACTTTAGAGTAATTCAATAAGCTATAAGAATATAACAAAAGATAAAAATAATTACGAGGCCAATAATATTATTTATTGGTGTTTATAAACGTGATTTCTTATCTGGTGACTTGTAACTAGGGGATAGATGTTTGATTTAATGTAGGGGAGTAGGTGCGACATCATAACCAAATGGGCGTCGAATCACATTCCCTTGGGTGACCGCGACGACACAGTTTATCCATTGAGAAACCCCATATCATACACAACCCCGTGTACCATTCTCATACTAAAAATCTCTATCTCTCTTTATCGTTTGCCTCTTTCTATTTCTCACTTTCTTTTATACATTTTTAGTATATTATTCCCCTGTCTGGGACAACCCTACATATACATTATACACGTTATATTTTTCAAGCGACGAAACGTAAGAGCTAATATCACAACCTATGCATATTTATACCGCATTAAAAATCATCCTCCCTTAAAATGCATGGGACACTGCATATCCAAGACATTTTTAGATTTTTTCCTCATCGTATATAAAAATTTTTTATATGCATCTGTGAAATATGTATACTTATCAAAATAGCATTTAATTTTTAGAAATATACTAACAGAACCTGTTTACTTTGTGGACAATTAATAATTATTGCTATTTTTCAAAATATGAGAAAATTAGAAAAAAATTCTATTTCTTATTTTTTTTCATCACTTAAAAAAAAATTGATTGACGATTCACAAGTCGAGGTTTTTTTTTTCGAACATGATTTACATACTTATAGAATTATTCATGATTAATTTTTTTTGTCATTAATTTTGTTAAGAATTTATATTTTTTAAATTAAGATTAAAATTAAGAAAAATTATATGTACAGATAAAATAGATATATTCGAAGAGTAATACAGATTTTTTATTTATTTTTTCGATAAATCATTTGAGAAATTTCATTTAACACAAATAACAATCTCAGATAGTCACTAGAATTGTACTTAAATTTAATTAAATTTTAAGAGTTTTACATTCAGAGAAAAAAAATACAATTCACAATTGAAGATATTGTTTTTTTTTTTTTTTTACCTCAAAAATGTTCTATTATTTATTTATTAATACTTCATCTATATCTTGATAAAATGATTAAAATTGATCTGAAAATCAACCTATCATTGAAGCCTGAGTATTCTCTACACATTATGAAAGATTTTATTTCTATCGGAAGTATAGTCTATAAATTACAACGAAGAATAAATTAAAAACTCTATACATATTTATTAATCAATATAGATAGAGGTTACTAATGATTAAATTATTATGACAGAGAGTTGCATTGTCGAAAAAATATTTCTAACCCCATGAATAGTTAACAATAAACCTAATGATAAAATGAAAGTCTTATAGAGAGATTTTTCAGGGTGAACTCGTAATAACAAAACACACTTAATTTTGAAGCGAAACAGTAGCGTTTCCCAAAGGAGTTTGGAATGACACTACCATCAACGAAGTTCTCTAGGGAATACTTTAAGAGCAGTAGTACATATCTACCACCCCATATGTGGCTATAGGTTATTCCCTATTCCAGATATTCACTCACTGGAGCAAAAGTCAAGTTTTTTCACCCGGAACCCACCAAATTTATTCTTGTTCTAACAGTTTAGTTGCTCATATTTGGTACATTTTGAACTTGCTGGTAGTAAGAATTAAGTATTGCTTGAAAACGTCGGGATCGATAAAAAATAATAAAATGTAGTTATTTGATCGGTGTAAATGAGGGAAATGAGTATGGGAGAGGATAAGAGACGACTTGCGGATTGAGGATGCGAGATCGTATGCTATAAAATTGGAGGCAGAGTAGTAATCGAAAGAGAACCCTTCAGCCTAGAAACGACGCAGTTAGTAGCTCTCAGAGCAGTTAACTTAAATGCCCTGTTAGCAGACGTTAACTGCCAACCAGTACGAGTTCTATTTCGCTGGACGATTGCAATTTTAATCGGCACTTCATTACGATTAAATTCAAATCGGGTGCATGCAGTTGTAATAAACTTTTCCAAATAGCTGTGCCTCGTGAAACATAGTTTTTTATATTTATTGTAAACTACATGGTGTCTTTATATCATACAAATACAGAGGAACTTGAGGAAAAATGAGATAGATGGTTTTTGAAAGAGTTTGATCCAAATGTAATCTACACACACTGAGGAATTTTTATCTGTTATGTCGATAAAACAATTTATTCAGGAGTAATACACGATATTTAATAAAAATCTTTCCGAGGAGACGAATGATTGAAATAATTAAATTTTTATTTAAAAAAAATTGATGGCAGTAAATGAAATATTGTGTCATTGAGAATCAGACTTTATATTGATCTTAGGTATTTGTTATATAGAAGACACTAATCTGAAGTGGGTATGCACTCGTATATTGTCTTATGAAACCCGACTATCAATATAATTATATGCCGAGATTGTCTGAGTACTTCTGATGTTCGGTGAATTCTGATCGACAGCCGAAGTTGTGATGCACAGAAAAAAATTTGAAAAATGGTTGACCCTGCAGACCATCCCTGGAACTTCCCGCTAGGTACGAGTTCAAAACGCTCGAGAAATTATTTAATCCGAAGGTTTGAGCTCTTCGAGCTAAAAAACAAAACTTGTATACTTTTTCGAGCTTTTCGAATATCTAGTGGTTGCTGTTAATATACTTTCTTCAAAAATTTTTCTTGATCCCCTACCCGAAAATACGCACTTTCTGGCAGCTCTTCGCTCCAGAAAGTACGATTTTTGTGGCTTACTTGAATTACAGCGCGCTCTGGCGGACTACGTTTTTTTTTCTGGCTCGCTAGTACAATAGCTATATTCACAAGTATGCTGTTTACTATATTCATTCGCTTGTCAAACTTTTGGAGGTTGTGAAAGTGCGAAAGTGTTAATGGCCAGTTGTGCTAATAATATTGATATGGATGATTCATCATCTGATGATTCCTTGGACGAGGAGGAGGTTTTGAGGAATTTTGATCAAGAAGCTCAAGAAATTGTCCGCACCAAGACAATTTATTAATTTATGTGTTTTTTATTCTCAATTTTTCATTTCAGGATTTAATGATCGTGCAACTAATTGTAAATTATTGATGATATATTTTTTTAAGCCCGCCCCGACCAGCAAAACCTCGGCTTCGCCTCGGCTCTGCAAAAGTCGGGCGGCGCCTCCCCCCACCCCCGCGTGTTTCCGTATTTTCGGATGGGGATCAAGAAAAATAGTATACAACCCATGGCCAAAAAGTTGGATGCTCTAACGCATGGAATATAGATGCCTCGGCTTCGCCTCGGCATCTATATCCCACGCGCCAGAAAATCCAACTTTCTGGCCTAGGGTCGTAATATACTATTAATTGCGATATCTTCCGATCAAATTAATCGTTTTCGATGAAGTTTGCCGTATTCGACGCAGTTTTGTAAGCACAAAAAGATTATTTATTACCTACCAAACGATTAAACATAAAATTTTGAAATTATGTTAAAAAATCACTTTTTTTCGACAACGATATCTCACAAACGAATCAACCTATATTGACCGGCTAAGCTGAGATCGATGTGAGTTTTTATATTCTATAAAAAAAAAAACTTAGAACAGACATTTGATCAGCTGTAAAATTTCAGAGTAATTCGAAAAAATCACTTCTTTCGATTTTTTTCGTCAACGACATCTTATGAACGAATCAACTGATTTTGACCAGCCCGGTGTCGATCGACGTAGTTTTTTGATGTTAAGAGCTGATTAGTTTTTGGAATTGATCGGTAAAGCAGTTCAAAAGTTATTCTGAAAAAATCACATTTGAAAAAAATTTTGTGAATTTTTAAACAACTATAATTTTTGAACGCGTTTTTCGGTTTTCATTTTTGAAAAAGCATTTGACGCAGATTTTTAAGTACAAAAAATGTATACATGGTTTTATTATGATTTTGCGCACACTTTGAAGTTATTTTAAAAAAACAATAAAAATCTCAATTTTTTTTTTCAATTTCTTCGGAATAGCTGGATGGATTAACTGTCGGATCTAATCAGATTTAAGTTTCAATAAACCCTTTTGAATGACGTGTCGCAGAATTTATTCGGTTGATTCGTTTTTGAGAAACCGTACAGCAAAAATTTATTTACATACATAGATTCACACACACACACACACACGGCCGGACATTTCGGCAGGAATAGTCAGAATGGCTTCCTGGGACCTCAAAACGTGGAGATCCGATGAAAACTCGACTTTCGAAAACTAGACCGAAATCAATAATTTCCCTTTTTTCGAAAATTTTTAATTTTCTTAACGAAAATGTTAAATTCTGAAAAATGATTGATTCTGCAGGCCCTCCCTGAAACTTTTCGCTATCCTTTAAAATTGAATCAGTTAATTTGTGTTTAATACTTAAAGAAAGATTTTCAGAAATAATTGGCGTGATCTTTTTCATATCGTCGAAATTATGAATTAAAAACAATTTCGTATCACGAACGTTCGGAACTTCAGTTACATTAATACTTGGGAAATTGTCGTTACGAACATCATCGCGGAAACATTCGGGGAAGCTTCCTAGGACCTCAAAACGTCAACATCCGTCGGAAACTCGATTTCCGAAAAACGGGGTAAAACCAATAACTTCCCAACTTTTGAAAATTTTTAATTTTCTTAACAGGAAGTTAAAAATTGCTGAAAATTTTATATCGATTAAAAAACAAACTGGCATCGTATATTAAGAACTATTGAGGTATTTATCTACCGATTCAAAAATTTGCAATTGACAGTGGAATACAGACTGATATGTTATATGTGCAGCTAATTATAAGCTAAAAGAGTGAATTGGAATCAATATATATTTAGTCCATTTTTTCATTCAATGTAAAAATATAAAAATACTGCAGATTCTATATTCAGATAAATTTTCACCAGTATCATTAATTACGTTAATTTGGATCTGTCACTGATAAGTTGGTTGATATCTGCCAATAGGTTCGTAAATAAAGACGCTGACAACACACATAAGCTAGTTCATTATCGTTTTATATACTCTCTAAAACTCAATTAATGAAAAGTAACCTACATCATTGACTGTTCACTATTTCACAATATTACTAATTTTTTATTGATTAGTGAAATGTTTAAGTAATAGTATATTACGACCCTAGGCCAGAAAGTTGGATTTTCTGGCGCGTGGGATATAGATGCTGAGGCGAAGCCGAGGCATCTATATTCCATGCGTTAGAGCATCCAACTTTTTGGCCATGGGTTGTATACTATTTTTCTTGATCCCCATCCGAAAATACGGAAACACGCGGGGGCGGGGGGAGGCGCCGCCCGACTTTTGCAGAGCCGAGGCGAAGCCGAGGTTTTGCTGGTCGGGGCGGGCTTAAAAAAATATATCATCAATAATTTACAATTAGTTGCACGATCATTAAATCCTGAAATGAAAAATTGAGAATAAAAAACACATAAATTAATAAATTGTCTTGGTGCGGACAATTTCTTGAGCTTCTTGATCAAAATTCCTCAAAACCTCCTCCTCGTCCAAGGAATCATCAGATGATGAATCATCCATATCAATATTATTAGCACAACTGGCCATTAACACTTTCGCACTTTAACAACCTCCAAAAGTTTGACAAGCGAATGAATATAGTAAACAGCATACTTGTGAATATAGCTATTGTACTAGCGAGCCAGAAAAAAAACGTAGTCCGCCAGAGCGCGCTGTAATTCAAGTAAGCCACAAAAATCGTACTTTCTGGAGCGAAGAACTGCCAGAAAGTGCGTATTTTCGGGTAGGGGATCAAGAAAATATTCTTTAATAGTTAATTAATTATTTCAACGGAGCATTTTCTGCCAAAAGTTTTCTGCTCGGCACCGTCTTTTGTATTGCAACGAGTGTATTATTACAGCTACAATCCGAATAGCTACAACTAACAGTCTGGATAGCAACCGTCACGATCCATTCGGATGCCATTCAGGGTATTAACCTACCGTTGGTATACAGTTTTCTTAACCTCACTATCCTCTAAATAGCAACGTGTATATCGTACTCTCTAAATCTAAAACAGTGAAAATCACTGAAAATTAGTGATATATTCATTATTTCACAGTTATAAGTATACCACTTGGTATACTCATAGCTGTGAAACAGTGAAATTCCACTGATTCATTTTAAGAGAGTAATACTAGCAAGATCGTCTCGTGCAAAGCACAACTTCTTTTTATTATAATGAAAAATTTATTCCTTTTTAAAGAATCGTTTGTTTTGCATAACGCAACGTTTTCAAATTAGAATATTTCAGAAAAATGTTATTGAAGTAAAAAAATCTTTAAAATAACGGAAAGAAATTGTTAAAAATCCTTTTTCTTCATTCCATATTTAAAATAAAACTAAAATATTAAGTAAAACAAAAAAATTATTTTCAACTAATTACAGGAACCAAAAAATAAGCTTTCATGATACTACAGAGGTGATATAAATTATATACATATTACTTTAGTGATCAATCGACTATGAATTTTTATTTTTATAGTTCTAAAATATTAACGCTATTTCATGAATTCGATAGATTTAGTCAGGAATTTTAAAATTCAATATTTGTAAACTGTATTTCATCTAAACTTGAAGAGAAATAAATTATTCAAGAACGAATAATGAAATTGATTGGATATTATTCACCTACAAATTTAGTTAAATTTAAAACTGAAGAATTTAGATTTTCGAAACCCATCTCTGGTTAGAAAAAAGTATTCAAAAGAATTGACAATGTTAAATCTCCGTAAGAGAGGAGAATTCAAAAGTATTGAAAGTATACTTTCTGAATACTGAATATATATATTCAGAAGTATTGAAAAGAATTCAAATTTCGTTATTTCTAATACCTTTTAATGCATTTTTTTTTATCAGGGATTGACGTTCTCTGAAATAATGATGGAAGTTATCACTTTCTATAGATGATAATAGTAACATTGAGATTGGAAAATTATAGAGAATTTATGACAGTATTGTGATCAAACCAAAAAAAAAAATTCAATTGCGTATCAAGATCACAAATTCGTAATATTTTTTCACTACTTACTAATTTTTTTGAAAAATTAAAAATATTCCATTGCTAATTAATAATTTTTTGTAAAAAATTATAATACCCTTTTGCTAATTACTGATTTTCCGATAACAAAGTAGTCATATTTTTTATTTTTTTTAACTAATTATTAAAAACTATCTGTTTAAATATTCGGGTATTTATGTAAAATAATCATGTAAAAATCAGGAGTGAATTATATCACTTATATCAATTATATCACTCAAAGAACCTGTGTAAAGAAATAAAACACTCCTCGTACGGAGTGAATCTTGATTTTTTTTTCATTGGAGTGATTGCGCAGTCATGCAAAAGTAAAAGCCGATTTTAATCGAAAGAACCATCCGAGTATGGAATATTTAGATTGAATTAAATTTTTTTTAACTCAAACAAGTTTATGTGCCGAATTTTTTTTTTCGATCAGTATAAAGAAATATTCAAATTTTAAATAAAGTTTTTTTTTTCAGTATAGAAAAAATTTAAATTTTTCAAAGAATTCGAATTAAAAAAAAATTATAAGTATACGAAAGAGTCGAAAAAGTTATCTTTGAATTAAAAAAATCTCTAAACATACACATTTTGTAATTTATAAATTTCACTCCGGATGGAATGAATTAACTGAAAATCATCCTTTCTCCAAATTTTTTACAGTACACAAACAACTTAAGAAATCGATGAAGAGCATATATAAAGTGTTATTGAAGACAATTTAACTTCCCGAAGTCACGTAAGGTAGTACATGATCAAAAATTTGGTTCGTCAGTAAAAACTCATTTTATGTCTTAAATTACATTTTTAAGTCACCGTGTTTATCGTTTCAAATAGTGAAAGCTGACATAAAAATTTTCTTTAATGAGGTTTTTTTGAAATAATTTTTGAATGACTCTATCGATCGATTTCAAAAACTAATCAGCTCTTAACATCAAAAAACCACTTCGATGACCACCAGTCCGGTCAAAATCGGTTGATTCGTTCGTAAGTTATCGTTGACGAAAGAAAACCGAAAGAAGTGTTTTTTTTGGAACTAGTCCGAAATTCCTAGTCCGATCAAATTAAACTTAAAGATTCTTTATGAGGTTACAAAAACTGCGTCGAATGCCACCAACCGCATAGAAATCAGTTCATCCATTCAAAAGAGCTCGAAGAGCTCAAAAACGTCATAAGTACAATTTCAAGCGTAAGTATGGAATTGGCGGGAAGTTGCAGGGATGGCCTTTAGGGTCAACCGTTTTCCTAATTTTTTTTTTTCAGTTCTGTCATTAAGCTTTGATCAAGAATCCTAGACTGTAAAAAGAGCGGTGTTAAAATAAAATAACACCGTCGTAATGTTGTACTTTTCCGGTGTCAAAACACCGGTGTCAAATCGGTGTAAAAATGGAGTAATACCAGTGTTATTTTAACACCACTTTCGGTGTTGGAATTTAACACTGCGAATTTTAACACCTACAGCGCTTGGGCTTACCCTGGTTTTTTTTACAGTGTATGCAATATCAAAGCTTGATATTGCTTCGTTTAGTTGTAATTAAAACATTTTAATTGGCACTCACATCGAATTTTCCTATTTTAGTTGGCCATATGTTTTATTTTTTAGTTAACAGAGTTCTCACAGTGACTCTGCGACCGAGCCAACGTATGCATGCGTATCGGCTTGTAAGTAGTTGGCATAACCGAACACGAGAGGGAGCTTTATTCACGTCATAAATGATGTCATCTGTATGACATGAGCGCTTAAGGCATGCACATTTGGTTTTACCTAACTTTTTTTAATGTAATTTTGACAGGACTTTTTTTCCGTTCGGAAAGTTTAAAAAATATAAAATTGCAAAAATACTTTTTTTGAAAAATTTTTAGGTTGAATGAAAACATGATTTATTTGATGTTTTTTAAAGTTTCTTTTAGTCAAATAAAAATGTTAATAAGAGCTTGTTAATTTATAATTACTGCCCAGCTGCTGGTATTTAGAGTTCAAATAACAGAATTTACTTCATATTCTCCGATGCTTGAATGCTTCCAAATGAAGCAATAATTATATAGTTTACTTTTTTTTTTTCCGAAAACTGGTCCTATACTACCGTTAAGGGAGGATAGATGAATTACGGTTCTAATTGAATAAAGTAAAATATAAATGTAAAACATATATTAAAATCACTCTAATACAAAGGTATTAAAATGTAGCTATCCAAAAAAAGATGTATGATGAAACATGAACCTTTCAAGTCATATTTTTTTGAGCTAACGGTATACGGAAGATACGTAGTGTATCTCCTCAAGTTTTAATGTTAACTAATTATCAGATATATCCTTTGCCAAAACTAACCCCAGGTCATATGCACCCACCATCACTTGAAAGAGAAAAGCTGACCGATAGGTCTAGTAGAGTTTAAAATCTCTTAAAAATTAAATTAAGAAAAAATACTAAACATTGTATATATTTTTTATTTTGGAACTTTTAGCAAACATTATTTATAACAGTAATAAACTAAAGAAATTTTTGGTTGTAAATAACATTCCAATATAATTTTTTCCAAATTCTAAGCTCACAACTTTAAGACATACTTTGGCATAGAATATATGATCTAAAAGATATGAATCAAAACTCATTTTTATATAATTATGCAACAATAACTTTTACCCCAAATTAAATCTTTCCATTATTTAGTTACTTTTTATTAACACAAAAATGCATATGTAATCTCTGTATAAATGTTCAATAAGGATATGAAACTAATTATATTTCAATATTATACCTATACATTCATATTTAAGTGAAATGTTCATAATTTCGATTATCAAATCTGAAGAAAGTCACTTCAGGTAAACGATGTATAAATTAAAGAACTTCTTTCAAGTACATGAAGTATCTTATTAACGGAATTGAAACATCTCGATAACATCTTCGCAATATTTAATAATAAACTAAATGACATGCTGCTCAATGCAGCTAACAAAAGAATATTTTTATTATACTTTTTTTTCTACTCTTTTTCGTTCACATCACAACATAATTTTAAAATGAACTCTCATACTACTCACATTAATTGACTTTGACTTCTGTCATGAAGATAAAAATGCAAAGTCATTGAAATTTTATGGATAAAATATGGTTCACTATTCCAGCAGATTTAATTAAATATAAATTACTCTTGAAACTGTTGTCTCAGTCATAGAGAGAGAGTGTTATATAGTATGACCGAGTAATATTAAATGTCATTTATTATATTTCATCTGACATTTCAGTTCAATTTTATTTATTACACTATAAATAATTCATTACTTTAGAAATATATTTAGGTTAATAATTTATTTTATTAACTCTATTTTTAATTACTTGCTAATAATTTTTGCAAAATAATCCATTTTTCTGTATCTCCTTTGTCTATTTATAAGCTGAGTATTATTTTTTCACATACCAAAAAAAAAAAATACATAATTCAACGGAAATATTTTTGATCCAAGAAAATTATTTTGAAGATAACTGGTTAACATGATTAAAAAATTATGCAGTTTAAAACTCGGTTTCTAGCAAAGAGGATTATATATCTTATTCTAGTACCAGATATAAAACAAAAAATACTTGCTCAATATTTAACAATAAATATTGTTTTTATTACGTCCATATATGGCATTTGATATGACTAATTTTCATACCAAGCCATATGTCGGTATATCGAAAAACAAAAAATTATTCATTGATACATCAGAACATATCAGAAATTTTTTTCACGGGTATATTATCTTCATTAAATTACTTTTTTTTTCTTTATTCTTGAGTATTATTTTCATGACTCGTGAGGGATTTTTTTAAATCAATTCAATCTAAATATCTCGAAGCAAGAGTAAGCTTTTAATTATACACAGAAAAAAAATGTTTTTGAATCAAGTATATATTTTTGAAGAGCTTAATATTCTTGATTTGAGGAGAAAAATTCTTGATTTAAGAAAATTTTTCTTAATTTAAGGAAATTTTACTTGATTCAAGAATTTTCCGTCTTGATTCAAGAAAATTACCCTCTTCAAAATTATATCCTTGGTTCAAGAATTTTTCTCTTGAATCAAGTTAATTTTTTTTCTGTGTAGTATTTTACTCGAATAAAGTAATAGTTGTAACATCGCGTAATTTAAAGTAAATTCACTTTATGACTTTTAAAAAATTGATTAACCAGATGCAAACTTGGTGTCGAAAAAAATAAAAATTTCTTTATCTCATCGTACTGATAAATTTATTTCAAAAATTCTCCAAGTCTTAAAATATTTAGTAAATAATTAATTAACCCTTTCTGCATGGTACGTACTGAAAACTAAATTTAACGAAGCGCCATAGTAAGTCAAGAAATCTTTGATAGCCGACGCTCAATAGAACCTGGATAGTGAGCGCCGGCGCTCTTTCCCGTACCGGGATTGGTGCCTCCAACCCTCTGTACACAAGTAGAGAATACTCGCGGCACGTTCCCTTGGAAACGTTTCGTTCGCTCTAATATCAAACTCCCTCGCGGATGAAAGGCCTCTTTCAATTACACTCCCTTTACCACTCATCCTTTTCCTCTCTTCTGGCGAGCTCTTCGATCCTCTCGTTGACGACTCTCCTGTACCTGTATTTCAGAACTATGCGACTTTCCTCGTCGACGTCAAACAACCGACCGTATCATCTAGAGGTCTCTTTGTTCCTATAAATTGTCCCCTTAATCGTTTTCACTTTATTTTTATAAATTATTTTTATTCCTACATATATTTTTTTCATTCAATAAAACAATTTTAATATTTTAATTTTCATACATCCTTGACATTAAAAATATATTTAAATGCTAGTATTATGTATGTTATAGAAAAAAAAGAGAGTATGAATTAATCAGTGATGTTTTTTTTTTTTTTTTTTTTTTTATGCTAAATAGAAAAATTTTATGTCAACTTTTATCTCATTATGCACTCACGGAAGAATTCTTCGTTTTATATTGCATAGATACTAAAGTATGTGAATAAGTTTAAAATGTGTTGACGAGAAACTGTTTTATATGCGGGCGGCGCTTGGCTTGACTGACGCTTCGAGATTTACGAATAAAAATTTCATGAATTTCTATTATCGCCGCGTTTTCTCGACAGACCCTGGAGAGTTAAATAAAAAAAATCTGTTGATAATAGATGTGCTTTTATTTTTGACAACTTGAATGTTGAGAAAAAAAAAACACAATTATTTTAAAAAATTCAAAATTAATTCATTAGAATCGGCAGCTTGTAATGAATTCACATGCGCTTTATTCGTTTAAATTTACAATAAACTTTTTTAATTCAATAGATTCTATAAAAATAAAAAATCAATTTCAGAGTTACAAAGAACTTTTCAATAAATATTCTACTATTTCCGATACATTAGATAATTATGAACTGTTGAAATAATTAAATTCACAAATCCATATTCATTTTTGATGAAAGTTCAATAACGTCCATGAATTTATTACGTCCAAATGATTGAGGAAAGTTCCAGTTATCAAAATTTGTTATTTTTTAGAACATTTTAACTACCATAAATATAACCATGATGAATTAAAGAAATTTTACAACAAAGCCCATGATACAGACACAAGAGGTAGTAAGCTTAACAACTCCAAGTTTCGCTTTAATCCACAAAATCCGCGGTAGGCCGTGACAATTGATTCAAAGACTTAGTTACCAAGACGCAAAGTTTAGACACTATAACAATAATAATTCATTAAACTTGTTATCATTATATACTAGAAAATATTGCTAATGTAAAAATACTTCTGAAAAGCTTTCTGCGATGAATTTAATTGTTAATTAAAGTTGTAAAATCTTTTTAATTTAGTATTTATAAATGAAACTTTTTAAAATTTCATCACATTTCACCTATAATTTTATATTCAAATTATAAGTAATTGAATTGTTAAAAAAATATTCCTGGATTTAAACTTACTAATTCTTTTTTTACTATTAATACTTGTACTTCGTTTCATGGTGTAAATTTATATTGATACCTTTAGCAATAAAATTCCGTAGGAAGGATAATTTTTTAACCATCGATGTTTATATAATTTAAAATTTTCACACCAAATCATGCATTTACATTAAGTTACGTCTCCAAACATTTTCAACAGTAACTTACTTCAAATTTCATCTAATTTTCAGCGATAATTGATAAATTATGATAAGTTTTCGGAGTAGTTTTAAATAGATTCGAATTTTGCGCTAGATAGAAGTTGATTATTTATTGATAATGTATTGTACATCTGAATGTTGTTATAGGTCCGATTTTAATCCATATAATTAAGAGAGTAAGAAAAATTTTGTGACGGACATATTTTTATTTTAAAAAGGTTTTTTATAGTTAAATTGTGTATCATTAGAAAGGCCACCACCTGAATTAATCTTTTTGAGGGTTGATATTCTTTTTGGCATGAAATCAATTTGTAATGTAAGTACTTAAGAGAAAAAAAAAATTCTGTGATGGACATATTTTTTTGGTGACAGCAAATTTTTTATGTTGATTTTTTGGGGTACTTTTAAAAAGATGGTTAATTCTATAAATTTATTCCGTCACATTTGTTTGTTAAATAATTGGTAGTCAACCCTGTGATAGGAATACTACTTTAAAAGTTTATTTCAAAAGTACCGAAAGTATGTATACTGTAATTAAAAATAAATCTTGATTCTCAGCCGTCTCATAATAATTGCAGGTTGGTAGTTTTTAAAAAATAAATAAATAAAGTAATTAAACGAACCTGAACTCTACTTTCAGTCAATCCGATCCGCATGGCTATTTCTTCTCTTAGAAAAATGTCTGGATATTGAGTTTTACCAAAACATCTTTCTAATTCATTTAATTGGGCAGGAGTGAATCGTGTCCGATGGCGTTTCTGCTTTGTGGGTTTGTCATCACCCTGGCCAATACCACCGGCACCTCCTCATGAAAGTTAATTATTCATTAAACTTAATCAAGATGCTAATGATGAAAAATAATAAAAAAGTAAAAATAATAGTTTAAGTACTCTCTTACCTGCTCCAGGCATGCCCATTATTAATTCTTGATGAAGCGTAAGCCCTCCACCAGTAGACAGACCTCCTCCCAGATTTGTCCCCAGGACACCGTCCAATTTTTCGTGTTTCAGCTCTTGCGCATGAAGATCCTTTGCCCCTACAGCAAAGACATGTTATTTTAAACTATAAATTTCATTGAATTTTTCTTTTGTTTCCACAAACTTTCTAAACCTTTTCGAGGGATTTTTCCTTCTATTCTATTAATAAATGATTATTATTATTTTTTTTTTATTATTATTTTTGTATCTTATCCCTGTATTCTTCGTTTCTGAGTGTCGGCAGTCAACGCAACCCTGTTGGGCTTGTAATTTAAATTTGTATAGGAGCAGAAGCCGACTGACCGGTGGCGAGGGACGTACAGATCACTTAGCACGAAGGTGTGAGAATCGTCACTGGCCTCCGCTTCTAAGCGAACAAATATACGCGAGCACAATATGACCACGGGGCTCACATGTTTCACCTCACAAGATTAACCGACAGAGAAAAACTAAAAGAGAGACTTGTATATTATTATACCTATGTAGCCAGTTAGAAGTGTTGAAAGATTGCTCATATAAGAGAAACATATGAGTTACTGTACGTCGATTGTTTGAGTGTTACTTTTGTGCTTTGACGGGTGTAATGTTGCGTAATGAACTAGTTTACTCCTTATCGATTGCAGTAAATACTGAAATGTTAATCTTTTAAAATTAATTTATTTTCATTCAGAAGTTTATTTTATTGGAAATCTCATGTGTATAATAATTTTGTTATTTGTGCACATCGTATATTAAAACGATACAAAAAGGCGATAATATTAGAAAGATAGGGGATGGCTTTATTTTATCGAATATATAATATAATATTGTAGATTTTTTTATTGTGATGATTTCCAAAAGAATGAAATAGATGCGATAAAAAAAATACATAATTAATTACTACTTTTTACAGACCTAAATATAATCCTATTATTTAAAATTGATGATTTATTGTGAAGTTAATTTAGTATAAAAATATCGTCCATGATTTCTTAATTTAATGGTTAAAATTGAGGCGATTGGGATTAAAATTTTTACATGGTAAAAGAGGTTTATTTGAACCAAGAACATTTTTCGAAAAATCTCAATCGTCTTAGAGCAAAAAGAAATTTTATTTGAACAAGAAATTTTCTTAACTTTAGCCACAAAAAATTAGTTCTTTAATGAAGAATTGTTTCTCTCTGAGTAGTAATTAATAATTAATTATTGAAATCTATTATATTTGATGATATTATTATTCAAATTAGCAGTTATTAGTGATCAATAAAGCTATTTAATTATTTTAATATCAATCATCAATTCCCATGAAAATTTAACTTTACAATAAAATTATTGATAATTTGTTTTATTAAGCTTGCAGCAAGAGCTTACCAATGTGTAGGAGACAAGTTTTGGTTCATTAGATTATACAGATTCAAGTATGCAAGTTGTGAGTCCAGGTACATTTTTGAACGTCTATAAAGTTAGCATTGTCACAATCTAGCATTGTCATAAATACCTCAAAAGCTGTTCAATTCCAAATTTTTGTTTATATTGTGTTAACTTTACGACTTTTTGAGGAGTAAATTTGGTCCCTTATACAGAGAAAATTAAATGATTGGGCTTATCATACTAAATTTGTAGTTCCAATCATCTAGAATGATTAAAACATTTTTCAATGCAAAGATGGTTAGTGTTATTATTTTTTTATGATAACAATTACCATTTTTTTTTAGTAACAGTTACAATCAGAATGATAACAGTCACTATCAGGATGATTATATTTACTATCAGGATGATAATATTTAATATCAAGGATAGTAATTAATATTGCTAAATTCTATGAAAAAATTGATCGAAAATTCAATAACTTTCAATTACACGGAGAAAAATTATAGGTACTTTTCCCATTCATTGCGGGAATACTTCTCGTAATCATATAGAAATTTTTCTTATACTGCTCTAGAAATAGTTTCCATCATAGTATTGGAATAATTCCTATAATAGTATGGAAACTTTGAATGTTTACTGTCATTGCAAAAGTCTTGACTTGAATTTGTGTCTTTTCGAGGTTTTATATCATTCTCACCGATAGTCAATTTAATATGATAAGTATTTAGTCTGCATTCGAAAATGCTCTATTTCTAGATACATAATTAAGAAAGGACCTTGTATCTTGTGAATCATTGAGATTTTTAAAAATATAAGCTCATCCCAATGTTACACTTATGAAGACTTTTCATTCAAGTACCCATATCAATTTTTCATATATTTATATATGTTATGTGTATATACGTATGTAAGTATACATGAAAAATATATCAAAATGCATGTGGGTACTCGAATGAAAGCTCTTGATGAGTATAACATTGGGATGAGCTTATATCTTTAAAAATGTCAATAGTTCACAAGATACAAGGTAGTTTCTTAATTATGTTAAATTGCACTGTACTTTCTTAACTATTGAGATTTTTAAAAATATAAGCTCATCCCAATGTTACACTTATGAAGACTTTTCATTCAAGTACCCATATCAATTTTTCATATATTTATATATGTTATGTGTATATACGTATGTAAGTATACATGAAAAATATATCAAAATGCATGTGGGTACTCGAATGAAAGCTCTTGATGAGTATAACATTAGGATGAGCTTATATCTTTAAAAATGTCAATAGTTAAGAAAGTACAGTCCAATTTAACAAAATTCATTATTTAATAAAGCAATATTTTATTTATTTATAGTTCACAAGTCACAGCTCCTATAAATTATGGAAACAATTCCTGTAAATATAGGAACCATTCCATTAATTCGTATCGGAACTATTTCCATCATTATTGCAAACGATCTTATAAATTCTAGGAACACTTCTTAATATTATGGGCATCATTCCCATAATCGTAGTAATTGTTCCTTTAGTCAGTATAGGAAATAATTCCATAAATTTACAGGAATGAACTATTTCCATAATTATTGGAAACGATCTTATGAATTCTAGGAACACTCCCTAATATTATGGGCGTCATTCCCATAATCATAGTAATCGTTTCTTCCATCATTTTTGCAAACGATCTTATAAATTCTAGGAACACTTCTTAATATTATGGGCATCATTCCCACAATCGTAGTAATTGTTCCTTTAGTCAGTATAGGAAATAATTCCATAAATTTACAGGAATAATATCTCTATTTTTCTTTTCGTATATATTTACCTTTTTGACCGAGGTTTTTAAACGCTGATGTTTAAATTCTACTTACTACCTTAGATAGTAACTGTTATAATTCCTGATGGTAACTGTTACCATCAGAAATTATAAATATAGCCATTTAGGATGATAATAGTAATTAACTCTAGTTAACATACAGGATTGTAACAGTTATTATAAATATGGTAAATGCTACCATATAGATAATTTCTACAATCATCTAGATAGTATTCACTACTATCGGGTTAATGGTAAAAATTTTTACCATAACTTGATAGTAACTGCTACCATTTAATTTTCTCCGTGTATTGGGTTTCTGTTGCTTACCAAGAATCCTAGATTTTGTCTAACGAGATTTTAAGCCATTAACACAATTCAGTTATTCATTTTTCCCATTCTTGACCGAATGACCGTTCAGTCTTGAGCAAATGAAATCATATTCTACGAGTTAATACTTGAGACAATACAAACCGCTTTTTGAAAGAAAATTTTTTACGATGAAAGTATCGATAGAATTACGTTCTTATGTAACGTTTCCCACAAAATTTGCTTTTCCTTTTAAAAACAAAATGGGATTATATAATATTATCATGCAGCTTATGTAAAAGTTCAAGAGATAAAGTTATTTGATCACTATTTTCGAATAAATATTATGATGCAGATTTAAACAAAAGTTCGTGTTAGATTGTACTATTTAATCTGACAAGTAATTGTATATCTAAATAATTTTTGAAAGAGTAAATAAAATCACTCCGTTATCTGATTTGACAGAACTTATCTGAGCCTACTAAAACTGGATTTAGGTAATAAATTATCAGCTTATTATTGGTATTGAACACCTTCGCCGAAAATAATTCATTTATATTGTTTGCTACAAAACATGGTATTACAAAACTAACGAGTATAAAAAATATGATAAATGAAAAACATTTTTCTGTTTAATATATCACTCAAACAGATATTTTAAATACTTAAAACTTTAAGAAAATGCTTTAAGACTTTAAGAAAAAACTAGATTTAATGTGCGCGCACAAGCGCGCGCCTGAATGTTGGTATAGAATTGTATATATTTTCATACTTATGATATATTTGACCAATCACACTACAAATAAAATGGCTTCACATATATTTCATCTTAATTTTATGTTCGAATCTTAAATACAGATGAAAAATGTTAAAGAATATTGTTGGTAAACTTTCCGTTATAAAGATTCAAAACTCAAACAAATTGAGAAGTTTTTTTTTACAAAAACAATACAACCACTAATCTTACGTGAAAATATATAAAAATAACAATGTGCTTCGAATATACTTTGCGAAACTTATACATTATATTCTACTAATAGCTAATACCGGCCCGACTCATTGTTTTAAGTCAATCCATCTATTACTTTTCAAGTTTTGACAACAGAACTATGCATATGCATACGGAACTGAATTTATATATCAAGAAGAAGAAAAAAAAGGAGAAGAAAAGAGTATTTCTATACATTCCAAATTTAACAATATAAATCAAATACATGCGTTCTTTAGTTAAGAATCTGTTTTATATAAATTTTATTAACTTTTATAGTATGAATAACTTTAGTGAGATTGCCTGTATTTTTTCGATAATAAATGAAAATAAAAAATTGAAAACTCTTCAAGATGCATATAAAGACTTTATAAAATTATTTTCACGAACTTTTAATTGTTCGATGAATACAAAATCACCGCCGTACATTGTGGTTTTAAACGCATGATTGATTTCCAATAAACACTTTTATTTTTCACCTTAACTCTTGACTGCAGCTTTGACAATTTGGAAGAACTAATTTTTTCGAATTGAATCGTTGCTCCATATTCATTTAATCAAAGAAGAATTTTGTTCGTAGTGTCGCGTGTTCAACCAAATACAAATACAAAAAATGAAGAGACCACCATGTGCGCGATAACTTTACGTCAATGAAGAGATCCTTTTGAAAAACTCTTTTAGCATGAATGAACTTTTACGACTGGGATCCACTTCACATTTTATTCTTCACCAACTCATCTTAAATGGTTTTATTTGGATTTTATTGGCTGTCAGATGGTATTCCGGCTATTCGAGGAACGTTTTATTTACAAGACTATCGTTATTTTTTCTTTGATCTACCGTCACACTTGTTTATCTCATTATTGCGTGTTATACATTTTTCTTTGGTATTATTTTAACACATACAAATAGTCCATTCAATCCTTTTTTTTTCTTTTCTATTAATCATACCCACAATTATTTTTTCACAAATTTTTTATAAAATTTTCTTTGGTATCATCACTACCATCTGAATATTTATTAATTGATTTTTTTTCTTACTCAAAATTACTACATAAATTTTCAATAGTTTCACGAATTCATGGCAGTGAAATTAAATTAATATGTGTTTGAATAAAAAAGTAGAAATGTTATGGTAAAATAAATTAATACCTATCGATGCTAATCTAACCATTAAGTGTTATCAATATTATTATTGTGTCTAATTAATGTAAGATGAGTAACAAACTTACCGGTGATGCCATGAATGGAAGTTCCTGCAGAAATATTGTTGAGCATCCCTCCCCAGGAGCAATACTCCTGCACTCCCCGCGGCAATCTTCGTTCAATCGTAACCACTTTAGCAACAACAAGAACCGTAAGAAACAAAATCGAGTGCCGATTAAATCGAGACCCGATACTACAGACAATCAAATGACCGAACGGCCCGAACTTTAGGAAGGCAAACGACAAACTGCTTGGCTGCCATATCCAAACTCCCCCTTCTCATGCATCCATATAGCTTTCCTTGTCTCGCACCCGCACTCTGTCTGACCTACAACGGGACTATCTACTCGCGAGAGTGTATAGTAGTGATATTCTCTCTCTTTTTCTCACATAAAATCACCCTACTATCATACACTGTTTCTTTCTATTCAACGAAAGGTACTTGTTCGTGGGCGTGATATTAAATTGTATCTATTCTTCGACTTCGACGCTTTATCAGGAACGTACGTAAACCAAATGAACCCTTTACAAATCACACGCAAGTTATAATAAAATGAATAATTTAAGAGTTGATAAGTTGAATGAAAATCAAAATATTTATGGTATTAATTATCTATCAATTAATTGACACTAAATTTAATAGAAAACAAACATTTGCTGTCACTATGCTGAGTAATTAAAACCAATAGTTTTATGGAAAATGGATAAAAAAAAATTAATGTCAAAGAACACATGTAATTGGATGTAATAATTGTCATAAGTGGGATGAGTTTGATCAAACGCATTCTTTGATTTGACGTATCGAAAATAAAATGAAAATTATAATAACTAAGTGTATTGCGTGGGCGCGAGAAGAAACGAAGGTAAGCCACGTTTGTTATCAATGCCAGCTTTATCAGGCTATGCATGTGTACGTTGTAGGCGGAACCGTTGCAAACCACCCTCCAATGAGAAGGTAGCCCGCCCTCCGGATGCCCCACTGGGTTCGCAACGCAGAGATTTATTGAAATTTTATTTTTATGGATGGCGAGCGTACCGCGCGCGCGAACTCGCCGACGGTACAAGCAACGTGCACCGTTCTGTATCTGAGTGTCGGATAGAGAAAGAAACAACTCAACTGTTCCATCAGGGGATGGTAGTAGGGGATGAATAGCCCAGCCAAAGAAGAGATTGCTCCTCCACCCTGCCGTTGTTTTCTCATTTTTTTATTATTTTTTTTACTTCGAGGTACACTCTATCTTTGGCTCTATCTTTCTTCTTTTATTTATTGTTTGTATATACTCTTTCTTAGCTTATAGGTTTTCTTTTGTTTTATTGCGAACTACTTAGCTTTTCACTATATTGTAAATTTATATAAAATTTTGTTCTTGCGTTGTAAGTAATTATACAACTTTGTAATTTGTTTTTAGCACTTTTAGGATGCTGTTCGAGATGTTGTAATAGAAAAAATTATTTTAATTAAATATTTTTTAGCTAAACATTTTTAAATGTTTAAAATATAAATCGGAAACGGATAGGTCAGAATAACTTTAATCGAGTATGTCTTTATTCAGTCAGCAATCGAGGTCTATTAAAATAATAAAAAAATAATTATTCATCATAAAATGGTTTTGCTCGAAAATCAATAATTTAACAGATTCACTCTAAAATTCTTTTGTGCAAAATGCAATACACTCAAATGAATTAACCGTGTTTTTATTATTTTATTGAAATATTTCATGAATTGAAAATAAAACATTTTTTTTTAATAATAAAATATTTGTAATTGCTTGTTACGTTATGATTGTGTGATTCTCACACGTCAGTCGTTTGACAGATAATTCACCAGCCCTGTCAATTTTATTTTTAGGAGTAACACATTAAACCACCGCAAGAACCTAGTTATATACTTCATCAAAGAGTTCAAAAATTAAAAATTTGAATTAATTGCAGTTTTATTAGACGTTCAAAACGCGTGCTAAAACTCTCAAATTTTAATCAAAACTTTTGATTCATGAGGAGTCATAGATGAAATTGCTCTATTTTTGGACTGTATTACTTGCAAATTTGCTACATTATATTCAGAATTAATAATATCGAATATTATGTCCTAGATCTATTAAGCGGTGTGCGTGCTCATCAATGTTTTTTCTGCTAATGTATAATTTATTTAGAAAGCAAATATTTATCGAAAATGCGATCTTTTCCGATGAAAAAAATTTTGACATAGGCTAATCTGGTCATATGTGGCTATTCCAGGCTATATATGAGAATAAAAAAATAAATTATGTTTTTTTTATGTCAATTGACATGTTTTATCTAACGAAAATAAGTTTAGTAATTGATTAAACTAACAAAACATATGAGATAAACTCCTAAAATTAATCAAAAAATAATTTTATGAGGCTTAATATAAGCATATTTAGTCTTGTAAAGTTAAATACATCCTTATCTTGCATGATATATCCAATTTTCATAGGCCATTAGGGGGCAATCAGGTCATGTCAGAAAATTTTTTCACAAGTATAGCTAATTAATATATTCCGTATACGTATGCACAAAATGCATGGAATATATTTTTTGTGTACAAATATATCTCCATGTATCTGTATATTTATTTAGCTTTTATGTAAAAATATGTATATTCTTTCGTTCAGATAATAATGCACGTAATAAATTTCCAAGTGTTATTAAAACAGGATCAACATAAGAAAACGAAAAAGTATTCAAGCAATAGTGTCTGTATGTGATCGATTTTAAACCCACAGCTGCGACGAGGAACACCAAATTGACAATGTGTCCAATGCAGCTCGTATGTTTCATCGCCTCTGTTGTTTAAAGCTTCCCTGTGGACAAAACTGAAAACTATAAAATTTTAGTCCTCTCACTATTTATTAATCAATTTATTGAAACGTATAATTGTCACAGTCAATTTAAAGATTCAAGCTGCTCCTTATTAAATACAAAAGTTATTTCTTCAAACTGGGTAGCGGCATACACCGATATGTTCATCAATTGCATATGTTACATTTGAAATAATTAAGTAGCATGTTTGATTAAAATGCGCAGATTGTTTCAATGTTTGAGGAGCAGCGAATATTCTATTTTCTAAGTAGAATATGGATGCATATAAATTCAATATATATGTTGCTTTTGGAATACATTGCAAAGGCATACCGTTTTCAATAGCAGACGAGTGTGCAGAACTGAAACTTCATGGGATCACAACGAGCAACACAGGTAGGAATTTCTGATATTACATACCTGAAGCTGGAATGCTCTCTCTCGTACAAAACAACCCCGACAGCATACGAATTGTTATCTCCACATATACCTATACATTCACTCTTGACTATGCATTATTTCAGCAGTAGTTGCTTCATATGCCAATTTATCTCTCGTCTCTTCTGCATTGCTTCCCAGTTATTTTTCATTTAGTTTGATTTTTCACTATTTTTATAAAAATTATTATACATTTGAATAACATTATACCTTCAACGATATTCAAGCAATCCCAAAAAAGAAAGCAAACATTTTGAAAAATAAAAAATAAAATTTCAAAATTCACATTGTCTGTCAAGTTCTAGTCATGGAATATAGACTCATTGTTGAGATAGGTCGTTTCACAAAGATTTAGTACCTTCGTTAAGCTTCGAGCTTCATTCAATTTTCTTCAATTTGTGGCAATTTGTGCTTAAAGCAACCACATACTCTGACGCGTTTTCTATATAAACTCTTCAGTATAAACCACTTGTGTTGAAACAATTTATTAACTTTTCACTTTTAATTATCAATGTATTTAATACTTGAGTTTATTATAACATGATACACTTCGGTAATTACTTAAACTTTGTTTTTTAACTTTCTGTTTTGAAAATTAATCATTTTTAACAGTAAGAAGTTATTGATTTCATTCCGATTTCTAAAAATCAAGTTTTCGTGAGACATCTCCTATGTATTGAGATTCTAAGAAAATATTCTGACTATTTTCAGCAGAAAGCCCATGTGCGTGTGTGCGCGCGCGTTTGTGTGTGTGCGTGAGTAAATAAAATTCTATCGTGTATCTTCAAAACGAATGAGTCGATTCGAAAATCTGAGATGATTTTGAAAAAGCTTAATGGGGCTTGGATATGAAAACTTGTAGTGACTTCATCGAAATAATTCAAAGAATCAAAATCATAAAAAATTTTTCTAAGGTTTTTTGAGATGCTAATATCGAAAATATTATAGTATAATAATAATTAATAATTCCTTCTTCAATGTTTATCATTTTGCATAAGAATCTTTTCATGCGGTAAAATTTTAACAAGAGAGCAGATCGAAAGTCAAGCTCTTTCAAACGCTAGTGCGTTGTGTGGCGTACACGAATTGCATATTTTTGCTTAACATTTAATGTGGGCATTGTGATGAATATTCTAGAAAGATAGTACGCATATCTATCGAAGTAGTTGAATTGTATAACAGTAATAACTTGTAGAAATTCGAAAGGTAAATACAACAAATGTAAGTGATAGTCAAAAGTTGTTAAACTTTAATGTTGATATACAAGTAGAGTACAGTTTATTGAAGCACCATTCTAACTAAAATTATAACATTCTAGTGGGGAAAAGGGGGTACATCGAAATTAGCTTGTGCACGTACGCTTTCATTAGACGTTACCTTCAAGCGTTTCAATTTAACGTGGAACTACACTCAAGCCTCGTTTACAACTCTATAATATATCCATCCGCAGTACTTGCTGTTTGTAGCGTGCTTCATTTATAAGAGGATTGAGTTCCTATCATATCTCACATTCCTGCTGTTGTTAACAATTTTATTAAGTATATTTCACTCCATATGTTCATTTTATTTTTATTTTAAAAAATTATCTAAAAATCCTTAAATTTAAAAAATAAATTATTAGAAAATATATAACACTGTGCTTTATATTTTTTTTTCGTTACGGAATATATACGCGTCAAATTGAAAGATTTATTTTATTTTATCTTCAGGTCTATAGGTGTCCAAAGTTTAATTAGTTTTCAGAACGAATGGGAACGCCTAACGAAAGTTAAGTTTTAGTACCAAGTTGTAGTTGAGGGACAATTTTCTCTATAGTTTAAGTTTTTCAATTTCAGAGACATGAAAAGAAAACTAAGAAGATCTTCATGACCCAAAAAGAATATTCCATTGGTCCGTTTTGTCTTTTTTCTACCAGTATTTTTTTTTTTTCTTTTCAATTTATTTTTTTTCGTTTACTGTCACTCATAATTATTTAAATTTAAATCCTGTGAAAAAATATTTGAGAATCTAAAACATTAGATTAAATAATTTTCTATGAGAAAAACAATCCGTAAACTATTTAAATACCTCACAAAAATACAAGAGGCAATGAACTAATGTATTCAAGAAGCATGAATGCCCAAGTCAAAAAATGAACTAGGATAAGCTTAAATTAATTGTTTCACTATACCAGTTCAATTCATTTGAGTTAATTTTTTCAATTCAGGTGAATGTAAACTCAGAAAGAAAAGGAAATGAATTAACTAAAAAAAAAAACTGATAATTGATATTATAAAATCACATAAAAAACTGAAGGTACGTTGAATAATTAAAATTGAAAAAATATCATAGAGAGAAAACGAAAATGATGGTATAAAAAACACAAAAATAAATATAACACAAAAGAGTGAAGGGATAGCGAAAAAATGGTCGTGGAAAAGAATAATAGATCTCAAAAAAATTGAAGTTGAGAAAAAAGTAAATTGTATCGTTGAGAATTATTTTCTGATTATTTTAGACTGTTGATACTGTTTCATTGGATAATACTTTTAATGAGTATTTTTGTATTGGATTTGTGATTTAATTCAATAAGCTAATAGCAACTCGTGTACGGTTTGGGAACATTGCTTTTCTACTATTTATATATATATATATTTTTTTTTTTTATTTATCACACAGTCTAACCAAGTTTATCTTTAACCAGACAAAATAAATTAGTTGATATGATAAAAAAATGTTTTAAGATGAAAATCATTATCGAAAAATATTAGCTATTAATTTATCTGCAATTCGAAAATAAAACATCGTTTTGCGGAATAAAAGGTTGTTGTTTCACACACACTATATAGCGGATAAAATATGGTATATATTAATGCTATTGTAATTGACTATCTTATTTAGGGAAGGGGAAGGGGAAAAAGTGTAATTGAGAAAATTTTTAGTTTTCGGCGTCTTAATTATCGTCAATCTTATTTTGTTAACTTTTTTATTATATCCAGAGTGAATAACCTTAAACATAAGAAGAATGTTCTCTCCAAGTCGTGTCGTAAAATTCTAGTCACTGCAACTATCCTGCCGATCATCGACTACTGCTCTATTGTCTTTTTAGACTCCTCAAAGAGGCTTGATAACAAATTGCAGCGTATTGTCAATAGTGCCATCAGGTTTATCTTCAATCTTAAGGGGGGAGCCTGCTTTAGAGGCTTCAAAAAATCGATTTTTTCGAGGATTTTTTTGGGAAGGAAAAAAATAATCGATTAAAAAGAAACTTTCAGGTTTTATTATTATATATTTCAACAGTCTTCTCAAATTTTTTCATTAAAATACATGTCATATTATGCTTGGTACAAGCATTTCGCCGAGGCACCTCGAGTGTGCATGTGTCGTGCGGCGGGAAAGATGCAGGTCGCAATTTTCATCTGAAACAAAAAAATTTTTCTTTTTCAATAGTATAGCTTCTCGTTAAACCAAGAAAATTCAACAAAAAGTCAGAAATTCAACAATTTTTCGCAAATTAAAAAAGAAATTCATTTTTTTGGAAAAAAAAATTTACTTTAGACTGTTTAAAAAGTGGGTTAATCATAACTTTTTTAAGGTTTTTTAGGTTCAACTAGAAGAGAATTTAATCCCGATTACAATCAATTTTGTCTCGTTTCGATAGGACGTTTTGTTTTTTTCCTATCTTTCCCGCCAATTAGGAAAAATCGTAAAAATGAAAAATCGAGAAATGGCGCGTCAAAGTTTTCGTATATAAAAAATCGTAATTTTCTTATACTTACCGCAATAATATGCTAATCAGCGATTCCTGGTCCATACAGTTGCCCTTCAGACTCTTCAAAAAACTGGTTTTCGTCCTGATTTTTGAGTCTGCGCACTGAGAGAAAATTTTATTTAATAGTAATAAAATTTTATTACTATTTAATAAAACGTTTATTTGGCTAATAAAGAGGAAGGGGAAATAAACAAGTAGGTTACCCATACAAAGTTGCCGATGCTCAACAATTTCCGTTCATTGGCCAAGGCACGGCTGCTAATGCTCGGCCAAGTATCGGCGTTTTGTATCGGCCTAACCTTGGTAAACCATCGGCTTTAATGTTCGGCCAAGCATTGGTGTTATGTATTGGCCGAGTCTAGGTAAACTATCGGCTACCGCACGATATTTATTATAATATAATGGTATGTGATTTGATTATCAGCCATTGCTTGGCCGATGCTCTGGCTAATTATTTATACACTTGAAAACAATCAATGCGTATCAGTCATTACTATGTTGTATCATTGTTTTCAATTTTTTTTTTAATTTAACGTTTGACCAAATTATAAACTAATATGTACTAAAAATTAGTAAATCGATTTTTGAAAAATATCTTAAAAGACATTTTTTTAGAAGAAAACAACAATTTAAATTATTATAACAATGTTTTCTTTTTGTAAGTATTACATTGATAATTTTTTAATTTTTTTCAACATTTTTATTATTCAACAAGCTTAGTAACATTAAATCAACAATTGTTTCCATTAAAATAGATTTAATAAGTTAATAAATATTTTTTTGGCGGACTTTTAGGATAAATTTTTACATTACCCAATCAGTTAAACCTATTTCTTTTAGTCATTTGTATTAGAAAAAAAAATATATATATTTTAGCAAGAAACCAATGATTTTTAATAAATATATTCATTTACTAATAAATCATTCGTTTTTAATTAATTTTTAATTTTTTGCTTAAGAAATGAAAAGTTTAAAAAAACTGGAAAGTTATTTTATTATTAAAATTCAGAAATTGTTCAATTATGAAATAAATAAAAAAATTCCTAACAACAATCAAGTTAACTCAATTATACTGAGAAAAATTGATTGTTGAACATTGAAATAGTTAATAGTTAATCTAAGAACGCTACACTCAGATCAGTTA
>JZSA01000391.1:0-38964 GCA_000956155.1 Cotesia vestalis | reverse complement strand
CCTTCGCATCCGAGTTTTTTCAGAATAAAATTTTATCAACCAGTAGCCCATCACCTCAGAATGATAATAATCAAAAAATTAACAACAAAAATAAATTTTTTTTAAATTATTTTAGCTTAAATTGGATTCTTTGCCGATGCTTGGCCGATGCTCGGCCAATGCTTGATTACTATGTTCGGCCGATCACAGGATCCGATATCGGGATGGCGTTACAAGCCGATACTCGCCCAGTCTTGGGCCGACGACATATTCGGATACTTGGCCGATACTTTTAAATCGGCTGCCTGGCTTGGCCCATTAATGGGCCGATCCTCATTTTTTGTATGGGTAGGTTAGGATGTCTCGTTGGAACATCTTTATACTATTTATTTATTAAAAGATTTTACATTGAAAATATATTTGAATATATTATAATTAATTGATAAAGATTAATTTTTTTTTTAATTATTTGTTTTAATGACTTAATATTCGTATGAAAAACACATATTAGTATTTAATAAAATTTTCTTAAATACTAATAAAATTTTATTCATATGGAATATAATTTTATTACTATTAACTAATTTTTTTTTAAGTCCAAATAAACTTTTTTATTACTATTAAATAAAATTTTCTCTCAGTGCGGGCTGTTCTGGCCTCTTTACTTTCAAATGAATCGCGCTTGTTTTGTCGGGTGACGCGCTCCTTGTCGGCTCCCTTGGCGAAATTGTTGCATTGCTGTCCAATTTTTAAATCTAGCAACTGCATGGTTTTCTATGCTGCACTGTAGCCTTCATTGAACATTCCTCCAGCGATGTAAGCAGCAATCTCGACGATTTTAAAGCCTGAGTTAAGGTGTTTAGGTACGATGCGCCACACAGTGGAATTGAACGACTCGTTCGCATTTTGTGTATGCCCACCTAAACATCTCGTTAGCAGATCGTCCTTAGATAATTCCTCGTACACAGGACGAATGTGCTCCTCGACATGTTCGTCAATTAAACGTGGTGGATGTTTAAACGGGATGAACATATTACCCCTTTCCGTCGCAGATTGAACTGGCTTAGTGTAAAGTCACGAAGGCATTATTCTCTAGCATGCTTCATCTACAAATTACTGGAGACCGGAGAACTGAAATTTCTTCGCTGCATGTTCATAAATGAAGATCCTGATATTAGACGATCTGATCGGCTTGCAGCTAAGAACGAGTACATCTCTTTCAAATTGCCTAATTTCGCCACTGCTACCTTTGAGCACTCTTTTATTGTATCCAGTATTCGTCTATGGCAAGAATTACCGAGTAATATTATTAACTCCCATTCCCTTGAGAGTTTCAAAAATAAAGCGTTCGAATTTTTTCTCAATCTTGAAGTATCAATCAGTTTGTGAATCTATTAATATTTCCAGTTTGGCTTGTTTTAAGTTATTGATATGTCACTCTTATAAGTTATTGTATCGCATCTTATTATACTGTTTCTGTTTTATTACTTAATTATACTTTTTGTTATAATTCATTTAATATACTAGACATTGTACAATTTGTCATCCGGCTATAAGTCTTGGCATATAAATCCAATAAATAAATAAATGAATAGTACAAATTTTCAGTTGACGACGAAAAAAAAGGTTTTGATCGTTTGCGGATAAAGTGAGGTATTTCCAAAAAAAGTAAGAAAATTTTTTTTCTGCGAAATTACTCTCTTAAAATGAATCAGTGGAATTTCACTGATTCCAACTAGTGAATGACAATTCACCGGTGAATCAATGAACCAACTATCTGTGTGCATCCGCGCTGGTATGTCCACTGGTGACATCAGTGAAATCCACTGACTCACCAGTGAAATTGTTATTAACTGGTTGTAATCAGTGAAATTCCACTAATTCACTTTAAGATAGTAGAAGTAAGCTAGAAAAAACTTATTTTCATCCTAATGGATCTTGATGATTAAATTTTTTTTTTCATTCTATTCGCTCAGTAAGTTTACTATTCGAGTACTGGGTAAGACCATTTATTTTCAATCCTAATACGCAAAATGTACCTTCCTTTTATTTTTTATACTTTTCTGGATACAATCAGACGGAAATTGAAAAGGAACTATAAAGAAAAAAGTCACATTCTAGCTTACCGACCGAAGATTTTGAGTAGCTTATCAATTTAGTTACTATTGCGTGACTCTAATTTTCTCTCTATTTGCAGTTTGTTGCAAAGAAGAACGAATGTTAGTCGAAAATCAACGATAACAATTCGCTTATTATAAACACATGTGTTCTATTAGAAACTAAGAATACTCAAATATTCTAACTGTAAATTCTTGGACTAAAATATGTTTAGTATCAATTAATTCTAGCAGATGACGTATAGTTAGAAAACTCTTTTCTACCTAGGAAGTTAGCTTAAATATTTAATTGTCTAAATTAAATAGTGGTTGGATTTACTCTTTGAGTGATATCTGATGGTTCCAACAGCAAGATGCGCATCGAAGTATTTTCGTGATGAAACTATTAATAAAAAAAATTAATTAACTTAAATCACACAATTTTATTACTTGTTTAATAAAGTGTTCATTATTTACAATTCATAAATAAGTAATTTAAGGAAATGAAACAAAATTTATCGTTTAAAAATTTTTATTAAAAGGAAAAATTTTATTATAGATAATTGAGAAATTTTATGATACGCCTGCACAAATTATAAGAATAAATTATTATATGTGAAATAAATTTATTTAAAAAGCGTAAAATTTCTGTATTTTACCGTATCCTCGGTTCGTTAGTCAGGTCCATATTCCACGTTAAAAATAATTGACATCAGGTTAATCAACATTCACATCAGTTTGCTGTATCAACAGACATAACTTTCTGAGTGATAATGACGAAAACTATTGTTCATCATTCAGCTGCTTAGAAGCGATTCCAACAATTTCCATTTTACGGTACTCGCTTTGAAATTTGTGACACGAGTTTACAAAAACGAATGTAGCTTACCGGTCTCAGCTTCGTCTCAGACGTTACACACAAACCTTAGGCTCATATCGCAACATCGACGTTGTTGAGAAAACCGTCCTTTTGCGGGCTTATGATGTAAATTACTATTCTATAGAATAATTTTTTGAATCTTTTTACATTCGAATTGCTGCAAAAACGTTGGAAAATTTTATGAAAAGTCTTGCCTAAATAAAACGAAATTTTCGAAATACTAATAAAAGTATTGAAGATGATAAAAGGAAGTTTCCATGATGTTAACAAAAAATCGCAATTGCTTACAGGATGATTTTCAAAACAACTAAACCATCTAAAATTCTTTTTTACTTAAAAAGAAAAAATTCTCCGTTGCAGAATCAATTAACTTGATTTAAAATATCTTTTTGTTACAGAACAAATTTTGTATTTCCCTTAAAATTTTTCTGGTTTGAGTGAAATTTTCTCTGTGTATAGAGTACTTGGTTTGAAAAACTAAAACTGTTAAGAACGAATCATACAAAGATAACATAGAACTTCGTTGAAATATTATTTTTGCTTCAAGAATATTTTTTGATGGTAGAAATCATTCAAGTTAAAGCAAAAACTTTCATGAGCAGAGAACATTTTCTTAACCTGACAAAAAAAAAAAATTTATGGTTCAAAAAGTATTACATCTAAAGCTACTTTGGTTTACAAAAATATTTTCTTATGGAAATTTTTGAAGACTTTACTCATTGATTAATAATATGTTAGAAACTGTGTTGTAACTATAAATCAAGCTCTTTCATAGGAATGTATTATTCGTAGCTTAATGTTAATTTTGTTTTTCAAAAAAATCTTAAAAATTGTTTTGTTAGTTTTAATCATAAATGTAAGTAAGCTTTGTTAAATGTAAAACAAACATTTGTTGAAATATAGAATTTGCACTTTTACCCTTTTACCCTAGAAATTTATAAATATCGAAATTCACCAGTTATAATTGACAGAAACGAAACTGTAAATTCAACAGATTTTCCCGTAATTTAATCAATATATTTATTTTCGGGAGTGCATCTGGTAGAACAACTACCTTTAAAGATATGTAGTACTTGTGTAAATTTTTTTTTATAATTTTTCAGCTCTACTTTGTACAATTTAAAACTTAAGTAAGTAGATTTGAAGTAATAAAGATCGTTGAAAAAAAGTACAAGCTGTTATAGTTACTAGCACATGGTCCTCATCTTGATCTAACACCACAGTCTGCACCTCTTGATCCCCAAGGATGAGTAGGTGGACTTACGGCTAAAACGTGGCAAGATTTACACCAAAAGTTGAGACCAAAGCAGAGATTTATAGCTACTTGCTTTACTCTTTCGGTTATCTTTTTTCCTCTCTTTACACTATACTAACCTCTTGTATTTTCAGGATATAAGGATATTTCAAAAGGCATTCTGCTGCATAAGCTACTGAGTCTTTTTACGCCTTTACTCTTTTGTTTGTTGAACATTAAAAGTCACATATATGTATATGTATATGCATACTTATAGATGAAGGGATGATGTTGGTTTTACACTCGTGTCTTCTGTGTATTAATGGGTGTGAGCAAACAATAGAGAGAGGGTGCGTCCTTCTATCTACTGACGATGCATTATAGGAAGAAAAGGAAAAAAGTTTTAGGCTTTATAGCAGACACGAGACTGCCAAAGTAATGTCCAGTTAATAGTGGAACAGATTCTAATATATCGGGTCGACTGATTTACGACCTGATTGCTCGGTCATTCTCAATAATTGGGGTCTACTGTTGGTGTGAAAACGTTTCAAAAGTCAGGAGAAGACATGCGTGATGCCAACGGGATACACGTATTAAATAATTGACTTTGTGAACTTATAAATTGAACCAAATCAAATCATTTTATCGCCCTTTCTTTCATACTACTCTACGCACACATAATTAATAACAGTACAAAACATTAATCGCTGAAAATACTATATATTTACTATGTTTTTCACAGATATATAGGTTAAAAGTCAAATCAGATTTGCTGAGACGTTTTCTTAATTTTTCTTGAATGGATTTTTCGTAAGTTAGTTGTGTTGATATGTGTGTATGGATACCCTATGTAATATCACCCTCTTTGCTGGATTAGCAGACCCCATAAAGGGAAAAATGTAATATAAAAGGCTTAGAGACTAAGCTGTTAATATGTTGTACTGCGATGCGCCCGAGAAAAGCTATGTATACGTTACTAACTTGCAAACATATGTTTTCTGGTGATTATCTACGTTCGTTCTAAAAACACCCTTATATGAATACCTTGTAAATATTTCTTGAGATTAACCTACCTATAACTACGTACAGTGTATTTTAATTCCATTTCATGCTAAGAGGAATTTTTCGTGTATTTCTATACGTCAAAAAATAAAATGTGACATTGTAATTTATTTTTGTGTAAGCTTGATAGGTGATACGTCGAAAAATAGCCAAGCCTTGGCTACTAGTCTTATAGAACTCAAATTTTTTTTTCCAACAAATCAGAGTTTGATTCATTTAAACATGCAGGCCTTAGTTACTCATTTTGTAATGAAACTAATTATTCAAATAAGTAAAAAAGTTATCACAATGAAAAGTTTTGAAGTTAATGATTGTCGTGAAACAGGTAAAAAAGTTATTGAACCAAATAAAGTTATCTCAAAAAAAAATTTTTTTTTTATTTTAAGAATTTTTTGATTGATTTTCGATATTTACTTACGCCGATAATTGGGTATTTAAGTGATCCTAGTCAACCCGCGCTAATATTTGGTACAATATCGTGATCAAATAATGAATAGTAAAATTATAACGTGGAAACAAAACTTAATCATTATTATTGTTGAAAATAAAATATCTTTCATTAATAAATATTTGCATTTATACATCTTCATGTTATGGTATGACCATTTATTTTTTATCACGACATTTCGCAAAATTTTGTGTTAATTATGTTAGCTAATTACGTTTATTTATGTATCAATTAAAGAGATGAAGTTTTCGGCGCTCGTGTTTCAGCACACTCATTCCGCTTGTTGCACTAACAAACTCGAAGTCGAAAGCCCCATGCACTCAGTTACATAGTATTTTGTAACGTTACATTGTAAATAATAATTTATATCACATAACTTACAGGCAATGTATCAATTCTATATGATTAATTTGTGTAATAGATTATTTGCACTTGCACATGGAATGTAAACATTTTAAACGCTATCACATTAGTTAAACAGACTATTAACAGTCGGTGTCTTTTATATTCTTTTCACTTAGCACTACAATTTTTAAAAGTTGATAATTATTAATTTTTAGGAATGAACTTTTTGCTGCGTGATATTTCTGAAACAGTTTGACTTGTGAAAAACTTCACTTCAACCTTTTTTATAGAACGTTTAATTTCCTACAGAAAAATTCCTTGATAATTATTGAACAGCGATTCGTTACTGAGTTACTAATCTCCAAAGTTAAGAAAAACATAGGTCTCGTGTGTCATTTTAATTCGTTATGAAAATTTGCTAATAAACGATATCCTTAAATATTAATATTAAAAGCCCATATTTTAACAAGGTTTTTGTCAAGGGATATCCTGAAGGTTTTCAACATTTTTTAAAATCAATATTGGCTGTTAATAAATACTCTAATATATACCATAATATAAATAAGCTTTATCTTTTTTCATTGTAGTAATAGAATATTTAACATTCATTGACTTCTAGAAATGCAATTAAAAGATGTTTTAATTCTTCTAATTCAGTGTGATCGGGAATTTTCTTTTTTTCACAAAATAATAAAAGCATTAAAATTTCTTTTTAAGTTTCTACCTAAGACAGGTGATAACAAAGTTTGTTTTTAAAGTTGAAAAAATCCTCGAAATGTAGATAAAAAAATTTTTTTAAAGCAAAAATTTGAAAAATTTCATAACTGCCACTTTCAATTCTTGTCAATTACATCAGTGAAAAAGATGTTTATCAAAAGATAAAATAAAAGCGTATACATTCATAAGTCTCATGCGACAACACGACACATGCACGATGCTTAATATATTTGCGTTTGAATTACATTTTCTGCAGAGGGTGTTCTTAGGGTAGAGCGAGATGCGCAATAGCTGGCACGTGTAGGCGCGTGTACGAAAACTAATTGAGATATAAAATTTACTTGCCACCATACAGTTACCGTCCCACATGATTTAATAAATGTTGTTGCATTATTTATCAATAAAAATATAAATATACATGCACATAAAATTAGTAATTTTATAAATCAGTGCAATAAATTATACCAAGAAAAAAAGAAAAATTTATAACATAGAACTTAATAATGAAGAAATATAAAAATTATTATTTACAAACATGATGATAATTTTTAAGCAGAGTATTGTTTATAACGGGCATCAAAAATTTTACCTCCAAATAGCAAGTGATCCCGACAGTCTGCAGTTAATTTAGAAGCCATTTCCTCTGTAAATAGCCAATAAAAGCGCGAAGCGGCATGCGAGAGCGGTAACACGAGACACGAAGCAATATTATAAAATTTAATGTCTTGGTTTACGGGCCGCAGAGCCCAGCTATAACCTCGGCCCGATATTTACTGGGCAATCGCGAGCAATATTGCTTTGCCACCAATATGTGTGTTTTAACTCACGCAAGAGGCGCCAATTTCCGATTAGATTTTTCATTAACTTCTGTCCTGGACATCCCCGATCGTTGCGATTGTAAGACATTTCCTGTAATTTCACAATAGAATAATCATTAAAGCAATAAATGTAAAACAGTACCATTCGGCTACGATTGATATGGAAGGGCAGCTTTCTCTAATTTTTCCAGATAAATAGAAAATAAGATCTACTTCTGTTTTAAGCATTTTGTTGATTTTTTTTGTAATTCAATTAATCAATATCCAAAAAATTTTTAATAATTTTAATTTCGTTAAACAACATATTATTTAACTAATTTTTACGTATGCTCTCTTAAAAGAAATCGGTGGAATTTAACTGATTCACCCGTAAAATTATTATTCACTGGTTGGAATCAGTGAAATTCCACTGATTTCTTTTAAGAGAGTGTATGACTGCTTATGTAAGCTGAAATAATTAATTTCTTCATTAAAGAAAAATGTTTTTTCAACATCTTAATCTTGCTTCAAGATATTTAGTTATTTTTTTTCTTTAATTCAAGAAATCAATTCTCTAAGCAATAAATTGAAACTTGAATTTTTGACTTTCGACTATGAACATCAATGACTTTATAAAATTGGAAAGTTATTAGTTACACCCCGAGTTTCGAAAATCGAATTCTCATCAGATCCCCGCATTTTGAGATAGAAAGCCGTTCTGACTATTTCTTCGACGATGTCACTAGGTATTTATTTATGCATGTGTGTAAGCTCTTCATAAATTTTGAATGGCTTGACCGATCGAAACGCGGTTCGTAGCATACAAGTGAATTTTATTGCCCTTAGATTTCATGTGAGTTTAAATCAATTTAACTTGATGAATTCTGAGGAATTTCAAAATCAATCGATTAAAAAAATCCAATCCGCTCATAAACTTTGATAACAACGTTGACTGTCGCAAACCGCATCAAAATCGAGTAATTCGTTCAAAAAACACCTTTGTCGAAAAATTAAAAGAAAAATGTTTTTTTTTTTTTTCGCATAACTTCGGAATTTCTAGTTGAATCAGTTTTAAAATAAGAAAGAGTCTGTTTGTGTTCAAAAAATCACGTTGAATGCCGTAACTCACATCAAAAAAATAAATTTTCTATACCATAATCTCTAGTACAATGAATGTTACATCACTCCACAAGTACCTATGTCTGAAAAATATCTCCATGATTCTGGCTAATTGGTTTGTCTGAAATCAAAAAAATAAACATAATTTCAACTTATAAAGAAGTAATCTTTTCAATAAGCTAATTTTAATATATTCCTATTTAAAAATTAACGTAATAATTGGAGGAAATTCTAAAATATTCACTACATGTATGTAAAAAGTTATTCGAACTATATACCCCCGAAAAAATTTTCAGATCGATCTGATATGTCCACATAAGGTCTGACATGGACCTTAAGATATATCAGGATATATTAGAGGGTATATCTGGATATATTATATAGGAGATATTCAGCTTCACAAAGTTTGATATAATTCGATACACTCTTATCAAGCTTGATACGGTTACGTTTGCTGATTTTAGTTTAGTCAACCACCAATTTTTCTTTAATCCGACTTATGAATTGACGAAGAAATAAATACATTTGTCGAAGAAATAAATATTATAAAAAATTATTTTTTTATTCTCATACATAGCCTTCTATGGTGAGATATAAAAATCGGCTATATCAGAAAATTTTTTCACGAATACCTTTAAGCTCTCGTGATAGCAGTGTTAAAGTAATAAAAATAAAAATTCTATGAGAAAATCAAATTTCTTTTATTTTATCCTATAAACATTTTTTATAGCCAATATAACAGTTGTGAATGTATTTTCTTAATGTTTGTATGTATCTATAAACGACAAGGATTTCAGATGGAGGTAAAAGACTGAAAAAGGAAAAAAAAGTGGACGAAAGAAAAAGAGAGGAGAAATAAGAGAGAAAGAACATGTGGGCTAAAAGTTGTCATTGAGATATGTACACTGTATAGTATACCAGTAGAGCAGAAAGCAAAGCACAGTGAGGATCTATTTCCTAGATAGTCCATGAGCACTAGTGGCACACGTACATTTTCATGGTATTTGCACGTATACAAATACAATGATACATAAATACATAGCTACATAGATACGAAACATAGAGAAACGGGAAAATACAAGACATGGGGTAGCGAGGTAGCAACGTCACCGCGGAAATCAAGAGTAATGCCAACACGAAACTGCACTACCCCGCTGGCACCCGTTCACTCCAGCCGACCAGCTCCCTTTATACGTGGCTAGCGCATCCCACCTCAATGTTTCTCTCCACCACCTACCGAACTCACCAACCTCCTGGGAATATAACCCCTGAGCTGTACTGCGAATCCACCGAACCAAAAGCTGAGATAGAAGATTTCCAATACACTTCTCTTTACTTCTATTCTCTACTCAAAGATATCTTTCGACCTTATATATATCTAAAGAGGAGATTTTTTTACTTTGCTTTATTTATTCTTCGTGCATTTTATTTTATTTTTTTTTTTTATTCAGTTGTCCTGTACTCTTAAATATATATCTCTGATTTCTAGTCTATTCACTTCCGAGTGCATGTTTTATTCTGGATGCATCTGAAGACGACATAAAATTGTTTTTCATTTAACTGCATGGGTACTTACAATGATCATGTTATGCCCTATCATTACACGGAGAAAAGAAAAATATAAAAATTACATTGTAACGTGGCGCTCCGTGATGAAAAATGGAAAAATTACAGTTTCACATTGTATTTATTACAGATTTTATACGAATTACATTGTAGAATGTAATATTTACATTGAAAACTCTGAAGAAAATTAACATTCGAAGTTTGAATTTAGAAAAAACTTATTTCGAACTGTTATTTTTTATAGTTTTGAATACGATGGGACAATTATTACTATTTATAATGTAATTTTTCTAGTTCTCTTTTTTCCGTGTACAGTATAATTCTTGGAAATGAAATAAATTATGATACAAGCTTTATAAATTAATTTAAAGTTAACTTAGTATTGAAGTATCGAAAATATGATTCTCGATTCTCTATTTATTCTTTATTGTCATATTAAATTCATGAAATAACAATTTCCAAATCGAAATTATTTTCAAACTAGTCGAATGTGTACTGTTAAGTAATTAAAAAAACATGCTGAATTAGGAAAATGACAAATTATTATCCAGAAAAAGTTTTTTGGCTGAAAAATTTATTAATATTCTGACAAAAGAACATCATTGTATGCCTATCGGGAATTCACGATTAAATATATATCTACCTTTATAATAATGAGTAAGCAAATAAATAGCTCTACATGAATTCAGTAAAAATTAATTTAATCTATTGGACCAATTTTTCAGACCAGAAAAAAATATATTCTTAATCATACTAATAATACATTTAAATGTAAGATATATCTCAAACGAAAAAAGTGAGCTTTTGGTTATTTTCCAAATCCAGAAAACGTAAATGTGGTCATTCGTATGATCGGCTATATCCGGGACGAGTCCCAAGGCAGCTTCCGAAACGGCTTTTAATACACACTATATCTCTCACGACTGACTGGGATACTATCCGCGTATTCACCCTCAAGATCTTATGACCTGAGGAAAAAAAATAATGACAGTATAACCTTAAATCCATTCCTTTATTTGTTTATTTTATTTCTACAAGATCCCATTTATTGTTCACCTTAATTTTCCTTATTAGTAACTTCAATTTTATAAAAAAGACGATAGTTATCAATAAGTATACGTCATAACGCACAGATAACACCGATTAAAAAAGGTTTCGAAGGAGATCACGTAACCGATCTGTTCAAATTTTAGAGAATTAATTTGATTTAAGTAAATTGATTGGTAGTTAAAATACTTATTGTTGAATGAGAGAGTATAGTTCTCTTCTCTAGCTTATTTTAGAGCTTAATTAATGTGACTTATCTAATTTACTACTTTTACTTGTTTTCTCTATGATGGTCATATATCATGTGAGCATCATAGTTTTTACTGTTTTTTTAATTTATCGACGCACCTTTTATTTATTTACTGTTTCACCTAAATTTAATAATTCATTTTAAACAGAAATTTAATTTCTTAAAAAATTTTATCGTCAACAAATATTTTTATTTTTAAATAACAGTTACAGTGACTATTGAATATAACGAGTGCAATACAATAGTCCTTTCAAAGTTTTTATTATTCACAAAAACACCTCATTTTTAGCTTCCTGCTGTGAAAATCGAAGATTTTCAATAATTGGAAAATTATTGTTTTCATCCCGTTTTGCAAAAATCGAATTTTCATCAGATCTCGATGGTTCAAGGCCACAGGAAGCTTCCCTGATGATCCCCGCGATTTTGTCACTATGTCTGTGTGTGTGTGTGTGTGTGTGTGACTCGCTTATAACTTTTGAACGACTGAACCGATATTTGTGTGTTTGTATGTGTGCAGGTGGGTGGGTGTGCATGTGTGGATGTATTTAAACCTCCCATAACTTTTGAACGGCTTGACCGATTTCGTCGTGGTTGGTGCCATTCGAAAGGAGTTGACTTAACTCAAATATTGAATACAATTTGGACCGATTCATACCCGTAGATTTTGAGAAACCTTAAAAAATCTATGAAAAAAAATTTTTTTAAATGTGGTTTTTTTTTAATATCTTTTAAACGGCTTGACCGATCGATTCTAAAAATCAATCAGCTCTTAACATGAAAAAACCACGTCGATCGCCACCAAGCCGGTCAAAATCGGTTGATTCGTTCGTGAGTTATCGTTGACGAAAAAAAGTGATTTTCTCGAATTACACCGGAATTTCCGCTCTGATCAATTTGTGTTCAAAAGTATATTATTGAATTTTAAAAACAGCATCAAATGCTGTTAACCGCGTGAAAAACGGTTTATTCAATCAAATATAATTGCAATTTGAAAATTTTAAGAATAGTGTTTTGTCAAACCTCTATCAGACTTTTGAGCTCCTCGAGCTCAAAAGCATAGAAAATCTATTTTGGAGAGCTCAAAATAACACATAAATTGCCTTTTTGAGCTTAAAGAGCTCAAAAACGTCATAAGTACAATTTTAAGCACTCAGATATAGAATTAGCGGGAAGTTGCAAGGATGACCTTTAGGGTCAACCGTTTTTCTAATTTTTTTCATCATAATGTACAAAAATTTGTAAATCTTTATCTTTGTATATATATTTCTTCTGTGCGTGTGTTTGTTATTGCACTTCTAAACGGTTGGACCGATTTTAATGAAATTTTTCGTGTCTTCAAGTGAATTCGAAAATGGTTTAGATTTACAATTTAGCCCTCGGAAAAATGTTTATTTAATTGATTTTTTATTTATAAATTGTTGCTGATCTTCGAATTTTTTACAATGGATCTGCCAGACAGCGCTGCGATTGCAGTATTGAATATTTCAAAATATGTTATTTTAAATTAATTTCAGTATGACTTGATAGTAGGCAATGCGATCAGATTCAAGAAATTTGTGGTAAAATCAATCACGTGCTAATTGAAATATTACATTGTAATAACGTTTAAATAATAATTTTCATCAAAATGGTCCAAACTGTAACAGCTTATTCGAATAAGCTTAATATTTCTCAATTTAAGACGTTTACAGGACAACGTCTGTCAGGTCCGCTAGTTTATTTATATATTTTTACATAATTATTATTATTATTATTAGTAAAAGCATTATTTTACAATAAAAAAAAAAGTTTAAAATATTTAACGTAACAATAGATAGTTTTGGTAAAGAAAAACTCAATTTGACTACCATCTGTCTACTAATTAATCAATTTTCAAATTTTGGCTTTATTTTTTCAAATATTTTAATAGGCGTGGTAAATTTTTTATTCATTCTAATGTACCAATTATTGGTTTTTAATGGTTGTACAATATCTATTTTGACACATCCATATTATCTACAAGAAATTATTTCGAATAAAATCGTTCGAACAGGATGATGAGTTTCGACAGTTGTAATAATAGCGATTAGGTTTCTCTAAAACAAAGTTGATTTTTGATGTTTAAATTGATTCCTTAAGTAACATTGAGATTTTAATGATTGATAGATAAATGAAAATAAATTTCAATTTCAGCGATATTTTTATTTATATTGGAGCAGCGAAAATAATTTGCAGCATTCAATGCAGTTTTTGAAGATAAAGAGATATCCTATTTCATAAATGATCCATTAAATAATTTTTAAGTTATGTGAGAAAAACAAAACACTTTTTTTTTAGTTTTTCGAGCACAATATCTCCTAAATGAATTAAAAAATTTTGATGCGGCTTGCGGCAGTCAACGTTGGTTATTTTAGTAAGGAGCTCATTAGATTATAATGACAATTGGTACACGCATAAAAACGATTTTGATGAAATAACAAAAGACGGGATAACTGAAAAATATGTTGTGGTAACAAATGAGTGTAGTTATAGCAACAAATCCATTAGTAGCATTAACAAAATGTTTCAACTTGAAAATTTTCTTGTTTCAAGAATTTAATCTCTTGACTCAAGAAAATCGTTTTCCTCAAAATGGAATTCTTAGTTCAAGAGTTTGGCTCTTGAGTCAAGTCAATTTTTTTATCAGTGTAGGTTATCTAAACAGATTTTTTTTTCTGCGTGAATCGTAGTTTAAAAGTTATTCACACGGACATTAATTAATAAATTAGACGAACTGATTTTGACGGTGACAGAGAAAGTCTTCAACGTTCTGCGACTTTCTTAAACACTTAATGTTCATTAAATCAATAATTACTATTAATTATTATTGGAAAATTTATTATCTTTAGAAATTAAATGAAAATTTTTTATGGTGAAGTTATGAATTGATTACTACTCTCCTCAGCAAAAACCAGAACTTGATTTTAATCTTGATGCTCTCGCTGTTCTTAACCCTGATCCTGATTCTGATCCTAACTATATTGCTAACAGTACTTCTAATCGTAAAAAAGTTAGCCGAAATAGCAGCTGTAGAAACATTCCATGGACGGATATGCATAATATGGCGAGTTAAGTTGAGAAGTTAATCGTAATTTTTTTCAATAATTTTTAGATAAATTGACGTCTATTGATTATTCTAAAGTTCTCTATCGCTTGAGGGTAAAATGGTGATTTATTTTTCATCGTTCAACAATCAATAAATCTATAACTAAAGTATGGAAAGTTTAAATAATTAATACTATTTCCGGGTTATAGAAACTAAATTTTGATGATCTTATTATTATTTAAAGCTTCTAAGCGATTTTGAGAGCAACTTGACGAATAACTGATTTTTAAGCACTTCCATTGTTTATATTGTTATGTTTCATTACTACAATAAACTGTTTTTTGTTATTCATTTAAATAGACACTAAAGTAGCAGTTATGAAAATGAAATGAAATATTTCTATCATATATTTTCAAAATGGTATTTTTTATAGTCATCATTATTCCACATTTACTGTCTATAAATACGAATTGATAACTATAAAGATATTTGATGAATACTGAAACTGATTTAATACCCCATCTCACTAAAGCGGGTAACTACTCTCATAATATATTCCTTTTATTAAGCATAAAAAAATAAAAATCAAATGAAATAGCATCTAAAGTACAGGATGATAAGTGTCATTAAGTTAACTGATATGAACCTGTAATTGATATACCTTTATTTAATGATACAGAGAGTCCTTGTGTAGGCTTATGATAAATCGATTTCCAGAAGAAAACTTTTCATTATCTGAAGGTAATAATTACTTTGATGGTAATCATTTAAAATATGTGATACCATTTTTTTCAGCGTTCGATACTCCGAGCTTAAAAGTTGAATGAAATCCCAGAAGATGGCAATTCAGTAGAGAATATAATACAACTTTATCACTAAGACCATCGGTATGGGACCTTATAGTATCGAGACCCTGCTTAATTTTCCTAACCAGGATCTCATTAGAATTTTTGCCAAATTTATTGTGTAACGGGTACTTTTTGGCTCATTTTACCCCCGGCTCGATTTAAGCTCGTCGGAGTCCAGGATTCTCACGAGGGTAATTTTTAAATTATCGAACTCTAGCTTTAATTAATAGTTAACAAAGAAAGAACCTCTTTATTACAAGTAAACAAAACATTAAACTTTTTACAAAAGGAAAACGGCGATTAAACAAAATAAAACCCACACATACACGTCGAGCACAATTACCGTCGTCGGTAATATCAGTAACCCGTCGTATTATTCAACTCGCGTGGCTAAATCCCTTCCGTCGGTCGGCCCTCTGGTGCCCAGCTCCTGACGGGTGACTAGTGCCGCCCCGCAGGCCCTACTTCGCGATTCCCAAGGGAAGAGTGAATAAAATCCACCTCTTCCCCACCTACTCGGCTTGGTTCCCACCTTTTGGCTGAAGGCCTCCAGGTGGAGAGTCGCCTTTCCTCTTAGGTAGCTAAGCTCACTTACCTGTGGTAGTCCACACTAGGTAGAGAGAACTCCCTTTTTAATTTCTTCTTCCAGAAGTCTCCAGAGAGGAAATTAGACCCAGAGAAAGGTTGTCCGATATCGGATAATTTTTGGGCTTTATCAACCCAAAAGTTATTAATGATAGCGAAAATTATTTTTAACTCGTCGCCACCTATCGCTCGCCGTCGAACTTCGAAAAATAATAAATTTTTAATTTCGATCGTCGAGATTAAATATTCAAAAATCAGTCTATTCATTCGTCGATTTCATCAAATTCAACAAATTATATTTCCATACAAAATCGCTCGCCGGAACTTAGAAAAAATAATTTCATACAAAAATAATTAATTTCATAAAAGTTATTTCCCATACTAATTTAATTCTGGGACTTACAAAAATAATTAATTGAGTATTTCGAATTTATTCGAAATATTTTAATCAATCAATTATTTCAGATACGGTAAATTTTTGTTCTTTGAAAGAACAAAAATTATCGCTACACAGTTTCGCTTTTATTAGCTCGTCGACTTTTACTGCGAGCGAACAATCGTTAAAATAAAACGCCATCTATCGCACATTGGCGAACTACGTAATTCCATTTTCTCTTTTAATCAACCGGTTAATACCGTAATATACAGTAATAATTATAATAGTAATAATAATACGAATAATTAATAATCATATTAACAATAAATAAAACAATTGAACTCTTGAATAAACTTAAACCTAAAAAAAAACAGTTGTCGCGGCATGGCAGTCGACGCGGTCCCGGCTCTCGCTGCTCGCGACACCCCTTCGCCTCCCCGCTTCTAATACCTTCTTCACACCCCTCTTTCTTTAAAAAGAAAAGTGGTGAACTTCGTTTGCCACTTTTCGTCTTGTAATTTTCTTCTTGCTTCTTTATTTCTGGCTCAAGCTGCCCTGTAGCTTGGCCAGCATGTCGTGAGCAGTAGTTCCCGTCGATACTATAGTAGGTGATGACTGGTTACGTGTCTGGACCACCTTATATAGTCGTAGCTCTGGATCGTACGCCGTGAATCGGCGTCTTTTCTGATGTGGTAGGAACGGTTGATTCCTGACTTGGCCCAGCGGAGTCAGAGTTGCTAACAACTGCTCCAATGTCTGCTGTGGTCGTTTCCGTGGTCGTTCAAAAAGATCTCCTGGTTTGTCTTCGAATTTATCCGGGTAATCCATCAATAATGGTGCGTCGTCGTATCGAACCCAACTGGGTGAACTGGCCATCGTTGAGGTGACCGCTGTCGTAGTTGTCAAGGGCTTGCCTTGGCATGGACTTTGTTCGTCTCGGAGATCCGAGTGGACGGCGTTGTGAATGGTCTCCGGTTTCATGGTGATCGGGATCTTTTCTAACAGGTGTGCTTCTTCTTCGAACGTTTTCGTCGGTGACTGGTGCTTCCTCGGTCGAGTCCACACGAAACCAGGATTAGTTGGATCGTACGGCTCGGGGGCTGGTACTATCCGGATCTTTCCGGGCAGCATCCGGTTTTCTACGATCGAGATCTTCGGTCGTTGAAGTCTCTTCGTCTTCTTGGATTCTTGTCTAGTCTGTTCACTTGGTTTGTCCAGGCCCTTCCACTGGCGTGGACCTGGACTGGCTGAGCCGAATAGCTCTATCATTTTCTCGCAGCGTTGTCGAGCGAGGCGAACTCGTCGAACGTCGTGACTTGCGATTATAGTAGCGGTGGGGACGTGGGGGTCGTTCTTCAGAACTTCCTCGAGACGTCGAACTTCTTCTTGAAACTCGCTGATCTGCAACGGCTCCATCGTCTACGAAATCGTCGAAAAAAATGGCTTACAACTATAGGCATTCAGCATACTTTATCATACTCGTGTTACTAGAATAAAGAGGTATATTTACTCTACTATTTGGACTTACTACTGATACTGATGACTCTACTTCTTGAAATTACTTTTACGTCGCGTTCGGCTATTTTCAAATCGGAGCCCACGACTCTATAACTAGTTTTGCTAATCCCTGCTTTGTTCTCGATCGAGTTACGCGAGCATTCTCGTCGGGTTCCTCGGTCGTCTCATTTACTTCGGTAACCTGGGGTTCTTGTCGATCTTCGACCTGCACACTACCCTCGTGGCAAGGTTTCAGATCCTTAATGTGCACTATATACGTTTTTCCGCCTTTTTCTAGTTCGTACATCGACGGTCCTACTACTTTTGAAACTACGAAGCCAGTGGAAAACTTATTGGCCAGCTTGGCTGAAAAGTTGTCTCCTGCGAAAGACAAGTGGTGTTCTCTACGACTCACCAAGTCTCCGACTTCAGGTTGCCACGATCCTCGTTTCTTATTGTAATATTTAGCCTGTCGCTCGTATGCTTGTGCTAGGTTTACATTTACTAATTCCATAGTCTCTTCTAAAGATTTCGCCGCTTTATGCGGGTCGTGTTGTACGTGTGTACCTTCGTCGCTCAATGCCCTCACCGATAAAGGTGGCATAATCTCGCGTCCGTAATTCAAATACGCTGGTGAGAACTGCGTTGCGTCGTGTTTCGCCGTGTTGTACGCGAACATTAATTCCGGCAGCAGTTTATCCCACGTTTTCTGACTTTTTTCGACGAATTGGGCAATCATTGTCCCAATTACTCGATTCGTGCGTTCTACAGGGTTGCACTGAGGTGAGTACGGCGGGGTTTTCACGTGTTGGATATGGAATCCTTGTAACAGCGAAGTGAACTCTTTGCTTACGAATGGGGTTCCATTATCCGTGATAACCGTATCGACTCGTCCAAAGCGCAGTAAAACTTTATCTTTCAAGACTTTACTAATCGCGTCGGCCTTCTGATGGCGTAATGGGTGTGCTTCGACCCATTTCGTGTATTTATCTTGAAATACCACGATATACGCCATTCCACTGGACGACCTAGGTTTTGGGCCGATGATATCCGCTGATACCACCGCCCAGGGTCTTGTAGCCGGTATAGTACCCATCGGTGCAGACGGGGGTTGCTGTGACGGCTTAAATTCCTGACATTTAATACATTGACGGACGTACTCAGTAATCTCGGCGCGCATTTTTGGCCAATAATAACTACGTGAGATCCTCGCGATGGTTTTTGCAATACCTCCGTGTCCACCTGTTGGGGCGTCGTGATTCTCGTGCAAAATTTCTCGTCTGCCTGCATCTGGAATGCATAACTTCCAAACGTCTCCTCGATCCGTGTAATCGAGACTGTGATACGCGTGTCGGTATAAAAGACCATTTTTTAAACAGTATTCAGGATACTTCTGTGGGTCATTTTCGACACCCTTCTTAACACGTTCGTACCACGGATCTCCTAAGATTAAAGCGTCGATCACCAGCTCGGCTTCGTGGTCATCGGCTTCTTCAACGACGGCATTTTCCGGTTGGCTACGTGACAAGGCGTGGATGATCTGACTGGGATTGGTTCTTGTTCTGTCTCCTCGCATAGGAGTGTGTCTTCAAGAGCAGGGTCAACAACAAATGTCATCTTAACAAAAGAATAGAAAGAAAATCAGTAAGCCGACTAATCAAGAAATTTTTATTCAGTAATATTAATGTTAATTATTTTGCTAATTAATTTCTAAGTGAATTGTAATGAAATACATTACATACTAGACCGTTTTTGAAGTGACGGTTACACGTCAGTAACTGCTGCATTAGATCGTTAGCGATCTTTCTATTTTTCTTATCACCTTCTTCATATTGGTTGAATAAGTCAACCGACTTATTCCATTTAGAAGAGCCTGCTCCTTTATCTTCGCTCATTTTTATAATTTTTACACTTATTTTATCGTGTTTTAATCGGTTCTGTGCCGGGTTTCAACTTAATTCTGTGAGTCGCGCAACGAGTTGGACCTTTCACTCCTTCATCGAGCTTGAGTAAAGCTTTAATTTCCCGTCGGGCGGTCTCAAGATCGTATTTTACGTCGAGGGTATGACACTCGAACGTATCTTGCTTACGTAATAATTGATAACCCAATTCTCGCAGATTATCGACCCCTAATAGCATATCATTTCTATACGATGGAATAATATGAAACGGTAACGTGTAAGCTTGACCTGACTCTGATATCACGATCCACGCGGTACCGGTAGTCTGCACTACGTGGCTTCCTAAGGTTGATCCTTGTCTCGGCGTTGGGTCATACTTTTTAAATAATCTGTTATTCTGTACGAAAGTCCATGTCGCTTCTGAAATGATGGATGCCGTCGCTCCAGTATCCATTAGCGCGTGGATATGCCTTCCACCAAGCTCGATTTTGGCGAAAGGACGTGCATCTCCTACTCTTACTGCTGAGGGGTTGTACTGCTGCTGGGTTCCGACGCGTTCGTTGTCGCGGCGTTGCCCGTTTGGTTCGTCTGGGATCTGGCTCCCGATGTTCGTGAGTCTCGATGGTTTCCGGGTCGACTCTGGGAGCTGGTGTCGACCCTCTCGGCGTTTCCCTGCCATGGGCAGCAATCACGGGTCCATGTGCCCATTTTACCGCACCGTGAGCAGAATTTAACTCGTTGGTTCGTGCATTGGGGTTGTTGGTGGCCTTTCTGCCGACAACGCCAACAATGTTCTCGCCAATCGTACTCTAAAATTTCTAACGACGTTAAAGCGTCGATCACCAGCTCGGCTTCGTGGTCATCGGCTTCTTCAACGACGGCATTTTCCGGTTGGCTACGTGACAAGGCGTCAGCCACCTTGTTCCATTTTCCTTTTCGATAAATGACGTTAAAATCGTATTGCTGTAGATACATATTCCACCTAGCTACTCTACCGCTCGGGCTCTCCATCGTACGCAACCATTTTAACGATTGATGATCGGTAATTACCGTAAACTCGTAACCCTCGAGATACGGCCTCATTTTCTGAATCGCCCAAACGACGGCTAGGCACTCTTTCTCAGTCACAGAGTAATTTCGCTCCGCTTTATTCATCCCTCGGCTCGCGTACGCGATAACTTGTTCTTTACCGTCGTCTTCCTGCGTCAACACCGCACCGAGCCCTTCGTTACTCGCGTCGGTTTGCAGCGTAAATTTCTTATTAAAATCCGGGGGAGTTAACACCGGCGCGGATTTTAAATGATCTTTCAAAGTGTCAAAAGCCGTTTGCTCTACTTCTGTCCATCTCCAACGTTTCTTTTTCGGGAGTAAAGAAGTGAGTGGCTTAGTTCGGTCCGCACAGTTCGGGATGAATCGTCGGTACCATGAGACCATTCCCAAAAACTGGCGTAATTCTTTCGTCGTTCGAGGTGGAGCAATCTCGGTTATTGCTTTCACCTTTTCTGGGTCCGTGTGAATCCCGTGCTCGTCGATAACGTGTCCGAGATAGACAACTGACGTTTCCAGGAAACGACTCTTCTCGTGATTAATTTTCAAATTCGCGGTTCTGAGACGTTCTAGCACCTTTCGTAGTATCTCCATGTGGTGATCAAGATTTTCACCGAGTACAATAATGTCATCTAAATATACTACGACGTACGGTTCTAGATCGACTCCTAAAACTTCGTGCATGGCTCGTTGAAATGTCGCGGGTGCCGAATGCAACCCGAAAGGCATCACGCGGAATTGGAATAAACCACGTCCAGGGATTGTGAAGGCAGTAATTGGTTTACTCGCTTCGTCCAGTGGTATTTGCCAATACCCGCTCTTTAAGTCGATTACGCTCTTATACTTAGATCCTCGCAATTTGTCCAGTGAAGCATTTACCTGAGGGATCGGAAATGCATCCTTCTCGGAGACGTCATTTACCTGTCGTAGGTCGACGCAAAAACGATATTTTTGGTCCTTTTTCCGTACCATTACTATCGGCGAGCTCCAAGGACTGCTAGACGGTTCTATTACGCCATCCTGGAGCATTTTATCTACTTCGTCGTTCATAATCCTTTGCATTTTTGGATTTTTCGGATAATATCGTGATTTAATCGGTTCTGTGCCGGGTTTCAACTTAATTCTGTGAGTCGCGCAACGAGTTGGACCTTTAACTCCTTCGTCGAGCTTGAGTAGAGCTTTAATTTCCCGTCGGGCGGTCTCAAGATCGTATTTTACGTCGAGGGTATGACACTCGAACGTATCTTGCTTACGTAATAATTGATAACCCAACACCAGAGAGCCCGGAGGGCTCCCGCCAAACATGGCGACCCAACCTCATTCCCAAAAGAGGAAAGCGCCTCGGGACCCCATTGGTCCTGATCGAACCATCAAGGCAGCCAGAAGTATCATCAACCGAAAAGGCAAGCTTGAGACTTTTGAACTAGAGAGACTCTTCCGTCTCTCTCAAAAACCTGTGACTCCTGGCGTTACACCAAACCTGACAAGATCCCGGTCATCGTCACGTGATTCACGTACAAACAAATTAGACATGGCGGTGGACGACAACTACTCTATCGACGAATGGAAACTTCCCAAAAAATCTACTTAAAGACGAACACCCGATAATATAGGGAGCACTTCAATACAAAATACATTTGATCCCTTGGCCAACTCGCCAACAGATGGCGATCCGCCTGCTCAGGCTAATTCAAATTTTTAGGAGTGCAATTACAATCTTCGCTGAAGTGGAACCTACAAATAGATAGAATTGATAAAGTTTGTCGCAACTCTCTGAAGACCATAAGCTGCCTGAGACGCACGTGGTGGGGTGCCGACCCAACTATCCTACTGAGAATATATAGAGCCTTAATCAGGTCTAGAATAGAATACGGGGGACTTTTTTTCCACAACTTAACAAAATCTGAACAATTAAAACTAGATAGGATACAATACAAGAGTTTAAGAGAGATCTTAGGATACACTGGTTCGACTCCAACGTCTGTCATCCTCGTAGAGGCTAAAGAACCTCCACTTGAAGTCAGATTTTAATATCTACTACGTAACTTTCTTTCTAGAGCGATTACTCGTCGAAAACACAAGTTTTTGGGTATCTTAGAAGAGTTGGTAGCTCTTGAAGACAACCCAATGATAATAAACAGAGAAGGTAATGTGAATTTAATAAACTGTTTTCGAGACATAGATTCTATTAGTCACGTGATTAAATCTTCTGATAGTCCCATATGTTACGATTACGGTTTAGAAACAATATGGTTTCATCCGAATGTGTCTTTCGAGGAAGGTGAGGAAATAAAAAACAGTAATATAAATGATTGTCAGGGGCTCTTCCGAGACATTTTTGATGAGTACTTGAGAGGAGGATGGACGTGCTACTTTACGGACGGGTCAAAGGACAAATTTGCGCCGTTTGGGGGTTTTGCGGTGGTCCAACCGGAGGACCAAGAAGAGTTAGCATTTAGGGCTCTGAAATATGCCTCGATTTTTACTTTAGAAGCAATGGCTATTGTAGAAACCCTAAAAATGATAGATAGGGCAAATTTTAAATGCTCAGCTATTTTTTCTGATTCCAGAAGCGTTTTACAAGCGTTGATAACAGATATTAACCTTAACAAAAAGTCATACCTTGTGTTTCTCATAAGAAAGCTGGTTAAAGAACTCGCGGATCAAGGAAAACGTGTCCAACTCTTTTGGATTCCCTCTCACTGTGGTATCTCAGGCAATGAATTGGCTGACAATGTGGCTAAAAATGCGATCTACTCGGGTAAAGATACCTCGCTACTCCTCCCAGGTAGCGACTTTAAAGAACTATGGAAAGAACGCACGAATAATGAATTTAAAAACTGGTTTGTAGAGATAAGTAGGGACAAAGGGTTCACTTTTCAAAAGAATATTGGCTTTGGGGGGGTAAAACCATGGTTTGACAAAATGAAACTGAATAGACGGGCCATAGTTTCCATCAATCGCTTGAGAAGTGGTCATACCGCACTAAAATCAAGCTTAGCTAGGTTTGGTATTGTACAATCAGCCTTATGTGAATGTGGAGAGACTGATGAAACCCCGAATCATGTATTTTTTCAATGTTCTCGTTTTGATGTACAGAGAGTAGACTTTGTTAAAGATTTGACTGAGACCATCGGTATGGGACCTTATAGTATCGAGACCCTGCTTAATTTTCCTAACCAGGATCTCATTAGAATTTTTGCCAAATTTATTGTTTCACTGGATATTTTTATTTAAGGAAAATGCAAAAAGGACTGTAAATAAGGCCAAGTGGTAGAAACTCAACTAAATTAAAATTTAATTAAAGTATATTAAGATAAGATTTCAGTAATTCTATGGAAGATAACACTAAGTCAAATATGTAGTTTATTTAAAACTCTGTACCTGGAAAAATCTAATTTTTAGTTATATGTATTTGTATTTGTATTGTATAGATATTTATTTTATAGTACATATTATATGTAAACATGTATTTGAATAAAGCGCTTACAAGTGTGTAACTGTACCTTATAAATTTAAGAATAAGACAGAATATTGTATTTGGCATATGTGGCAGCATTGGGAATACCCAAACGCCATCTCTGTAATTTTTTTTTTTCAATAAAAAAAAAAAAAAACAACTTTATCAACTGTTATAAAGATTTTTCAAAGTATGAAAGTTATTTCAAGATTTCAAATATGATGGCTGTATAAATGTATGACTGAGGAAATTTATTTTGCAATGATAAACTACATTTATCTCTGAGGAAAATATACAGACTACAAGAAAACATAAATCCATTTTTACCAACGAAAAAAATTAGGACAACGCTTGATCCTAAAAGCCATCATTGCAACTTCCCGCTAATTCCATACTGAAGCGCTCAAAATTGCACTTATTATAATACTCTTCGAGCTCAAAAGTATAATTTTCGGGTCATTTTTAGCTCTCCGAGCTCAAAACTCTAATGGAATTTGTATGAGTTGTATGCTCATCCAATATCAAAAGAACTGGGTCATCAGCAGTGGGTTTGACCTCATCGACGAATTACTTGAACCAATCGAAGAATAAGTCATTTTGCATCTACCCACTAGGGTGACAGTCCCCAACTTCCTAGCAGAGTATCTTCTAATAAGCTTGCTTTCATACGCTGACGTGGAAAGATAAATAATGGTGGCAAAAATTCACCTGAAGCAGATACACAGAGTTCTGCCGTGACATTTTTTCCTCGCTCAGCTGACGTCAAAATCCCTACTTGTTTTTTCCCTTTTTCAGCAATGATATTGCCGTATGTTTTCGGAACGCTGCTGACACCAGTTTCATCTACATTATAAATACGTTCAGGTTTCAGCTGGTACTTATTCATGATTTGCTCCAATAATGAGAAAAAGTTTTCAACGACAATTTGATTAAATCCTGCTGCATGGGCCGCTGAGGTGCTTTCTGGTTTTCGGAGGGACAAAGTTGGATTTCCTTCTAAAAATCCTCTTAACCAATCTTCACCCTTCTCGATACATCTCGATACTTTTTTTCTACGATTAAAGCGCCACTCGGCCAATTGTTAACTATCACTATACCTGCTGGCGGTATACTGAATAAAATGCCGTAAATTCAAATCAGTCAAAATTTTGCAAAAACTTGAGAAAGAAATTTTGTTTCCTCGAGCACAACGGCTCCCTCCCCAAAAAAAGGATAAAACAAAAATTTTTAATTATAATTTTCTAGGGAGGGGGCTATTGTGCCCCAGGAAAAAAAATTTTTTTTTTATTTTTTGCAAAATTACGACTGATTCTTCCGAAATAGATGGAAAATCAACAAATTTGATGATTAAGAGCCACAAAAAGAAAAAATCGGTTCAAGGGGGCCGTCGTGCCTCAGGCTCCCCTAAACCAAGACTGGGTCAACTCTGGTTTACAAGCCTGGCCCAGAGTTGTACATAGTTGGGCCAGGCCTGGGCCAAGCTTGGGCCCACCATACTTTTCTACATGGGGAACAGCTTTTTGAGACTTAAAAATTTCCAGATCTATTAATTAAGAATTGAATTTATAAAAATCGGATCGAAATTGTCAACTACTCAATCTTAGAAATTTTTTAATTTTTAAAGTTAGTAATTTATGATTATAAACAAAATAGAAATTCCATTTTAATATATTCACGAGCTGTGACTCACTTTTAGTGTCGAACTTCAACGTATCGTCGACAGATAAGATTATGATTTTAATGGTCAGGAAATGTTGTAAAATTATTTGGATTATTTTTATGATCCAAAGCTTGAAATTCAAAGTACGTATTGCCATCATACAATTGTTGCTTTAAACGTGTCTCTATTTCTGAACAGGTCAGTATATAATTTATCATAACTCAAATATAGTAAGGCACCTTTGAAATCTATAGTATTGTTGTATTAGTTAGAAATCGTTGTAAATTTTAGTAATTTTAATCATCATGTTCTTTAAAATTCGATTTATTACTGGTAAGTTCTTGTTTGTTGATGTCTTTCCTCTTGAAAAAATTAAAAATTTCCAAAAATTAAGGTTATTCGCTTTAGTCCATTTATCAAAATTAGTATTACGTTTTGACAAGCAAGATAACTATTTTTATGCAGAAAAAATTAAACTGTAATAACGAGTACTAGGTATATAATAACAAATAATCGATTGATAATGATTACTATTTCTAACGGAAATATCGTGATTTTAACAGTTAATTTATGATATTGAATATTCAAATGGTACACTGATAAAAAAATTGACTTGACTCAAGAGCCAAACTCTTGAACCAAGAATTCAATTTTGAAGAAAATAATTTTCTTGAGTCAAGAGAATAAATTCTTGAGCTAAGAAATTATTCTTGGTCTAAGAAATTTTTCTTGTTTCAAGAACTTATTCTCTTGACTCAAGAAAATCATTTTCTTCAAAATGAAATTCTTGGTTCAAGAGTTTGGCTCTTGAGTCAAGTCAATTTTTTTATTAGTGTACAATTTAAAAATCGTGCAAAAATACTATTTCGAACAGTAATAAATCTTATGTAAACGTTGTAAAAGTTTAAGTATAATATTCAATAATTTTAACTTTGCTGTTTATCATGTTGCACGTAAAAGATTATCACATGATACGTAAAAAATATAAAAAAAAATTACTCAATTTTTGTAGTAACTATTTAATATTTTAATACTCATACTTTCTGTACGTGTTCGGTTTCAGTTTATCAACTAAGCTTTTAATTTAAGAGTATAGTTTGAAAGGAATCATGTTAAGTTCGTTGCTATAAGTATAAACAATACAATTTTTTGATGCTATCTACTACTTTATGACTAATTTTAACATTCTTCTGAAATTTATCCAAAATTGAAGGGTGTACAAGGCAAACTGATTTTGAATTTGAATTCAGCGCATAATATATCATAATAATACATCAAAAAAATACTTGAACTAGATCAAGAAATTTTATTTCGTTTGCATAATTGCAATTTTTTTAAATCTACATCAAGAATATACTAGATTAAGGTCGAAATAGTATAGTCAAAATACTAAGGTAGTCGTTATGTGATGAGGAGACATTATTTTAACACGAGTCGTAGGGTCAGTTGCACGGGCCGTAGGTCAAAACTCTTTGGATTATAAGATCCGATTTCCATTATAACACGGGAATTTCATCCATCACGTTACGCCGATGAAAAACGATGGGATCTACTTTGATTTTCATCACCTTCTAAGCGCCGGTCGATAGATAGCCATTTAGGGTTTGCATCACAGCCATCCTAAAGGCACGCGTTGAATAAAAAACTTTTTCATTTGAATAACTGCATTTTTTTGGCAGTTTCTTGCAATTTACTTAAATTTTTGGGGGTGTAAAAGCCAAACCAATCACAAATTCGGATTTAGCGCATTGAGATGCGTAACCCTAGGTAGGTCTAGTCAAGTAAACAAACCACTTTTTGTTTGAGTGCCGGTGTTATCGTTCAATCATCTGAATAAAATTTGTTTTAAGTTCTTGTTATGCTTTTCATTGCTGCTGTCATTACCTATGATTTTTTTAAGAAAAATTGTGATTACCGATTTTTACTTCTTAAATTTTATGTATAGCGTTATTGTCTGAAAAGTTACAACACTTAAAATGAAGTTAAAGTTATCAACCAGCGTGATATTCATTTTGATGGTGGTAAATTTTACCACCACTCAAGAGAACTCGAATTCGACGACAGTTCTGTTGGGTATTGACTGCTATCATGATCAAAACTGTACTTTTCAAAACTCATATTGTGACAAGGAATTCTACAGATGCCGATGTAAAGACAATTACTATCCAGCTAATAACCAAAGTATCTGCGTCCAATACGCACTAAGTAATAAAGACTAACCTGTGACTTATTAATTAATAAATAATCACTAGTAACTTTAGTTTTTAAGTTTTTTATTGAATTCTGTAGCGCTACTAGACCATTGTGAAAGAGATATTGGGTGCAAGTTGGTAAATAACACTGAATGTCGGATGAACGCGTGCAAATGTCGAACTGGATTTGAAAACCAAGACGGGAAATGTACACCTATTGTTTTCAGTTGCATAAACGACTGTGAGAAAAATCGCCCGGGCAGGATTTGTACAAACGATAAATGCAATTGCGACGACAATATGGCATACTTAGAGTGGAACGATGCTCTCCATTGGTGTGCTCTATATGCTAACCGTGAGTATCTACTAATTATTTAATTATCATTAGCAAACTCTAATCACTATGACTGCAAAACTTCTAAATTATAAATATAAAAACTTGGGCTTAATGATTTTTAGATATTTCTATACATATAGTTTGGGCACTTTTAAAATAAATTGAAAAAATAATATTTGAAAAATTATGAAATAATTTTTTTCAAAATTCTAATTTTTGTTTGAGGTAGATGTCCAATTTGTAAATTTGGAAAAATCGATTTTTTTTTATACAGAAAAAATAGGAGCTGCTACATGATTTTCATGTGGCAGCCAATCCTTTACTAGAAATATACGCTAAGACCTACTTGATGATACCAAGTTTAACTTCAGTTGAAACTCATATTTATCACATAAATCCTTCACTTTATAAAATATGGATAGTATTTGACCCAGTTTATTAATTTGAATTTCTTTTAAAATTATTAATTATCAAAGATTACATTCAAATATTTGTTTTAAAATTTTCAGGACTGAACATAGATACCTGCTTTGGAAGGGGAGGTTGTAGATTTCTACCAAATTCTAGGTGTACATCCTACCATAAATGTATTTGTAAAAAGAGTTATACGGAGAAGGACAATAAATGTCTCGCGGATATAAATGGTAGTTGCACAGAAACCAGTTATTGCAACGTAGACAATAGTTTCTGCAACAATTGGCGGCAATGCGAATGCAATTATGGTTATTTTCCGTCTAATGATAATAAGACCTGCATTAAATACGGTAAGTATTTCTTCAAGACTAATTAATAACCAGTAACTAGGTATTACTAGACAATAAATGCTGATCATTAAGTCATCATTCTCTATTCGGTTTATTAGAAATTGATGGACCATGTGACCATTATAATCGCTGCGGTAGCTTAGGCCATGCAGAATGCGTTAATGGTACTTGCAAATGTATCAAAGGTTCTTGGGCAATTGAAGGTGTATGTATCCACTCTAAATACATCTATACGAATAGTTCAGACAGTATTGGTGATAGCTTGAGCTATCCTTGTGGAAATTGCACTTGTACTTCAGCATCTTACAAAGTTCCTAAACGCTGCGACAAGACTTCCAATGAGTGTACAGAAGAACACAATATGAATATTGTAAAAATGGAATGCTCTAGTTTTGCAGAATCGGGTTTTGATTGTCAAGATCCCAATAATTGTAAAAAGCTTTCATAGTACACTGAAAAGTTACAGGTTTTCTTCGTTCAATAATTTTTTTCAGTTGTTTTTTTGTTAACCCTAAAATAGAAGAATAATAAAGATACTACCATTCATATTCAATATTTTGGTTTGATTATCAAGTAATTTCCTGATACCGTAGATATTAAGCTATATCATACCAGAAAAATTTAATAAATTTTAGCTTAATACTTAAAATAAATATTAATTTTCCTAAACTTTTGAATATTTTAAGTCCAAACTGATAATCTCATTATGGTATTTACTATATTTTACTCGAAGAGCTCAAAAGCTTAGAGCAGCTAACTCTTTAAGCTTGAAGAGCTTGAAATAATACCTAAATTATATTTTTGAACTCGAAGAGCTCAAAAGCATCATAAAAATGCAATTTTAAGCGCTTGGATATGGAATTATGGGAAGTTGCTGGGATGGCCTTTAGGGTCAACCGTTGTCCAGATTTTTAACTTCCCGCTGAGAAAATTGAAAATTTTTTAAAATCAGGAAGTATTTGGTCTAACCCCGTTTTTCAAAAATCGAGTTTTCATCGGATCTCGACGCTTTGAGGTCCTAGGAAGCTTCCCTGGCTATTCCCGCGATGGTGTCTGTATGTCTGTATGTGTGTGCATACAAGATGTTACATTCTCAAATAAGAAAATATTGTAAGGTAGCCTAAAAAGCTACAAAATGATTAATGGTAACTCTAAATTTGGTAATACCCACAATTATATTGCATGCCTTAAGTTTAACGAATGTTAGTAATTAAGACAATGACGACAAAGAATTTCGGTATTTTCTGAGAATTCATTATCTTTTTATAAAGTTAACTAGTAATTACTATTGTTTTACTTTTGATTTAAAGTGTAATACTGACGGCTTTGGTTAGTCAGTGTTCAATCGTCATTGAAACTATGGCTTCTAGACATAGAGATTATTTTTTTAAAGTTACAATACTGTTGATATTATTCTCTGTCGCACGTACCAACGATTTACGTGTAAATTATCCTGAACCAGGTAATGCTTACATATTTTAATTTTTCAAATCTACCAATGTTATTGATATTCTAATTTATCAATTTATTTAATAAAAAATAATTGCAGGTTCTTCAGAATGTACAACCCAAGAATGTTCAATAGTTCGATTGAAATCATGTAAATTTTTATTATCAATTGTAACATTAATTAAAGGGGATAGCCACTATGAGGATCGAAAAAATAGGTGATTTTCGGCAATTTTTTTGACTGGGATAATATAGAAACCCCCCGAGTCGAAATCTTCAACGTTTTTCCAACGTTTTCAACGTCTCAAACGTTGGAATCGCGTTTGAGACGTTGGAGATTTCGACTCGGGCCGTGAAAAAATATTCTGATCAGATATAATTCAATCTGGGCTGGTGTAACTTGATATATCTGTATATAATTAGTTGATATATTCTGACATGCCTTGATATGGCCTGATATAATTTGATTTTTCCAACGTTTTCAACGTCTCAAACGTTGGAATCGCGTTTGAGACGTTGGAGATTTCGACTCGGGCCGTGAAAAAATATTCTGATCAGACTTGATATGTCCTGATATGGTCATACCAAAATCTTTTATATAATGATATCAGGCCCGACATGATCTGATATGTTCATGTATAATTTTTGATAGGTCCTGATATGACCTGATAGGAAAATTGGCCATATCGGGCTTGATATAGCTTAATCAGGCTTGATATGGCTTGATCTGGCCTGATATAATTCAATCTGGGCTGGTGTAACTTGATATATCTGTATATAATTAGTTGATATATTCTGACATGCCTTGATATGGCCTGATATAATTTGATATGCCCGTTTATCAAAATTTATTATCAATTACGCAATAGTACCATTCATATTTTCTAAGCAACAAAATAAATTCAGAAATGATAAATTTTAATTATGCTTCAGGTTTGTCTACATCTTAATATGGCCATATCAGCTCTGATCAGGCCATATCAAGTCTGATATGGCCAATTTCGTATATCAGACCTGATGTGAACGGTCCATATCAGGCCATATAAGGTCTGATCAGAATATTTTTTCAAGGGAATTGGGAGATCGGGTTTTTTTTGATTTATAAAGTATACATTAAAGATTACTTCGTAAATTTTTATTAAGATATATCATATTGTTACAAAGTTATAAGGATTCTTGTGGAGCACCGAAAAATTTCCCCCACAACGGTCTCATCTCTAACTCACAAACGGATTATCTAAAACAAAAAAACCCAAACTGCGTTGTAATCTGCATGCATGTGGTTATCGTTCTACTTAGGGAATTTGAAAATGTGGATTTTAAAAAAAATGGTGACATATTAAAAATGTTTTCTCATTTTTTTTGGATTCAAACAGCCCAAAAAAAGTTTGAATTTTATTGATATTTTATTTGCTTGAATAAGTGAAGAAATAAAAAATTTGGAATTTAGATCATATTAAATTGTATTGCAAAAATAATTTAATGTTTATAAAAATAAATTTTTCCGAAAAAAATAAATAATAATTTTAGTGGGCAAGAATTGTCTTGGTCGTTGAACGAGGTGTAAGTCCAGCTGAGAGGTTGAAAAAATTAATGGACTATTCTCAACCAATGTCTGACGGAAGACGTGCTCTGGTGCTCCGTTTACAACAATCAGTAATTTATCAATTTTTTTCCCAAGAATTTTATTTAAATTAAATTTTTATTTACAAGATCTTCCAAAAGAGTTGAATAAAAATTAAATTTACCAGGAAGACGATAAAGAAGAAATGAAGGAAATATTGGAAATGAAACGCACCCACGATAGACTGTACAAAAAACGGATGGCTCGGAACAAAAAAGACAAGTCTCTGAGTATAACGTGAATTTATTTTCTCACACTTAAATTTATGCTGTTCAATAATAAATAACAACTGTTTGGATCAATCTTGGGGTGATCTGTAAGCGAAATTTTCCACGAACTCCATCCGAAGATATTTATTGAAAAAATATCAACAAATCTGTTTTTTAAATTCTGTGAAATATTTTTAATTTATAAATATTTTTGTTTATTAAAATTATTTAATTTCTAAAAATTGTAAATTTATAAATTTTTAATAAACAAAATATTTTTTAATTATTTAAATTTTAATATTAATAGAGTTTTACAGAATTCCCGTTGCTATAGCGACAAAATAAATAAATCGATAAAATACATCGCGATTTATTTTGTGAATAAAATTTACTTCAAGAGGAATTTAATTAGCAAAGACAAATTTGGGATTTCTCAATAATTAATTATGCTTGAGGCAATGTTGGAACAAAGGCTGATTATTTTTATTTGGAATTTCCAGATAACAGTAGTGACGATATACAATTTTTAAGACAACATTTAATGGAATTAGGTGACTGGCCAGTACTGAAAGGAGAGGATTGGGATGAAAGTAATTTCTACTGGCTGAAGATTGTTAATTCGTCACATCGGATGAATAATTTTTATGAGGCATTCTTAAAGTTCGGAGTAACTTATTATAAAAATAACACTCACGCGTTTTTTGTATGACATTTTTTCTAATTTACTAAATTGAAAGTCCTTAATTACATAAAAAAAATTTTTTTTTTTTTTAGTTTGAATCACCATCCTTCGAATTTTCACACCACGAATCAACAGATCAAATTAGAATGAAAATGGATGCTTACTATAGTTATATGGCTCATATTTCCGAATTACTGGGAGCTGATCAGCAACTTTCGAGAAAAGACCTCTGGGATTCTGTAGGATTTGAATTTGAACTATCCGATGCCTTCTATAACTCAACATCTGATTCATCGATCAGCAACACAACAATACCTAATGAAATGTCTGTTGCTGACATAATTGATCGTTGGCCTTCCATTGATTGGACAGAATTTTTCAACACAACAACGCAACCATTCCTCGAAATCAACAACGCGACAATAATCGTACTAAGGGATAGCTTCGTTTACATAGAAAATCTCATCAAAATCCTAACTAACACTCCCAAGCGAATTCAGGCTAATTATGGTCTGTGGAAAATGACTGAAAAAATGGTACCGTACATAAAAAACTCAACGTTCAAAATGTCATATCGTTATAATCAAATGATAAGAAATAGAGTTTTTCCTACCGAAAATTACCAGTGCTCGCGTTTAGTGCAAGAATTGTTGCCAACTAGCATTGATGCTTTATATGTACGGGAATATTTAGACGAACGGGTAAAACCTGTAGTTACAATTATGTTAACCGAAATAAAGAGCAAATTGATAACTCTGTTGAGTGCTGTTGGGTGGTTTGACGAAGAAACTCGAAGAAATGCGATTGAGAAAGTTGAAGCAATTAAAAGTATCGTTGCGTATCCTGATGAGTTGATGGATGATGAAAAGATAGAAGAATACTACGCTGACCTTGCTAATCTTGAAGGTGGTAGTTTTCTGGAAATTGTTGTACGATTAATGAAATTCATGTGGAAAGATGAAATGGAAGTAGTGAAACTCCCTTATAATGTGTACTATAGGACTTACATGAATTATACTATCACTCGTATAATTGATGTTAATGCATACTACTTACAATGGATGAATTCATTAGGTTAGTTTATTTACTCATTGCCAGATAATGATTATAAGAAATATTGTGCGTGTGGACCACGCGATATAGAAGTGGAACTTCTTGCACAGGCTGTGTAGGGAGGAATAAATTATTAATATTTTTTCATTAACCAAAAGACAATCATTGAGAGTATGAAAGTAAACGAAAATGATTTTAAATTGAAAAATAAAAAAAATTATCGCGCAATAGTCAATGTTTCTCCCCGTTAGTTACTATGGTAATTGTTGTTATATTAAGGTACCGGCGGGTAATAAGGCCTAGCTAAGGGAGATTTTAAAAAAAAATCGAAAATATTGCATTTAATTATTGCAATGTATCATTAATTTTTTAATTAATACATTAGCCATAAAATATAATGAAGTAATGGTAATTTTCACCATAAATAATCACAAAATTAAATTTTTTCAAAAATCTTGCGAATAGGCTTTATTTTACTACGGTAGGGTAATAAGGCCTGCGGGTTATACATACTGGAAATAGTTATTCTATACTTGATAAAATTCGTATTAGAGATCGATCTTAAATTGAGCAACAATACTTTTTAAGATGTTGCTAAAAATTAGAAGAATGATTTTAAATCATTAAATATAAAATTTTAAAAAATGTTTACCATTTACTCAAATCGTTTTTTAGTAATTTTTCTGCGCTACTTTAGCATATGGCGGATGATGAAATATAGAAGACAAGGAACGTTGTATCGGGACTCTATAAACTTGTAGCGGCATTTCTATGCTAGACGGTTCTACTAGAGAAGTCTTTAGCGGAAGCGGTTATTTTAAATAGCATTTCTATCACTTAGGCCTTATTAACCGCGGGTACCTCAATCATGATGGTAACATCTATCATTGTGACCATTTCTATAACAACTGTTGCCACGGTAAGTGTTACCATATCAATTGTTCCGATGTTACTTATACTTAAGACTTAAAACTTTTACTTCTGTCAGCAAATAAGTTTCACTTCTATAAGAGGTTGTCATTAGGGTCACTAATATTAATTGATGTTTTGAATATCTCAGAGATACCTGCTGCAGAGCTTCAAGGCTTATTTTTCGACATTAACCGTCCCAGTTACGTAAATTATGGATCTATGGGGACGGTTATAGGTCATGAAATAGCTCATGCAATGAGTTACAACAGTCGAAAGAATGACAAAATCGGGTATTTAAATGATTGGTGGACTAATGAAACAGACAAAAAATATCGTGATAAAGCACAGTGTTTTGTTGACCAATATAGTAATTACACTATTGAAGGACTTGATCAAAAAGTAACGCAAAAATTGATTAAATTATTAGAAATGAGAACCATTGGTATGAAAAGAGTCAGTTGATTAATTTTTTTTGCTTTTAGGTAAATGCCACGAGAACTCTAGATGAAAACTTTGCGGAAAATATTGGCGTAAGAATAGCTTATCTAGCTTATCAAGATTGGGCAAAGAAAAATGGACCTGAACCAAGCCTACCTGAAATGTCTTCATACACTCCTAATCAATTGTTTTGGTTATCTTACGCAAATAGTTGGTGTACTTCACTCTTACCCAAAGAAATAAAAACCGAATGTGAGGATACACATCCGCCGCCCAGCTCTCGGATCGTTGGATCGCTTTCGAATATACCAGAATTTGCACGTGATTTCAATTGTCCTTTAGGGTCCAATATGAATCCTAAAAAAAAGTGTGACCTTTTTTAATTAATAGTAATAAACAAAAGCAAGTAAAGTTATACAGTTTTTGTAAATTCTGAAAATGTGTTACTATGTATAAAATCAAATTACGAATTTTGGTGGTTACTAAATATTTAACGTAATTATGAAAACATTTCTTTATTACATCTAGTACATAATATAATTTCAAATCGAATTTTGCTGAGTTGATTCTGTCTGCACTTCACTGTATATGCAATCGCAGAACTTGATATTTTTATCGGCATGTTTACTTATCTGGATTAATATTTCCCCATTTATTAATTCGATAGTGTCTAGTATATAAATTTCGCTACAAGTTTATAGAGTCCCGATACAACGTTCCGTGTCTTCTATATTTCATCATCCGTCAAATGCTAAAGTAGCGCAGAAGAATTCCTAAAAAACGATTTGAGTAAATGGTAAACATTTTTTATAATTTTATATTTAATGATTTAAAATCATTGTTCTAATTTTTAGCAACATCTTAAAAAGTATTGTTGCTCAATTTAAGTGATGATTGATCTCTAATACGAATTTTATCAAGTATAGTATAACTATTTCCAGTATGTACAACCCGCAGGCCTTATTTACCCTACCGTAGTAAAATAAGGCCTATTCGCAAGATTTTTGAAAAAATTTAATTTTGTGTTCGTTTATGGTGAAAATTACCATTACTTCATTATATTTTATGGCTAATGTATTAATTAAAAAATTAATGATACATTGCAATAATTAAATGCAATATTTTCGATTTTTTTTCAAAATCTCCCTTACTTAGGCCTTATTACCCGCCGGTACCTTAGTTATGGTATTTTTTGCAGCGTTAGCTAAAGATTCTACTAATAATGTTTATAAACTATTTGAAGGTTTGAATGACTACGCATTACATGAAAGATTAGAAAATTACAGACCAATTTTATAGACTAATTTTCTACAGAATTTGAAAAATTTATGACAGGTTTTTTAAAATGTACGACTGGAATTTTGAAATTTTTCGATTATTTGTTTAGGAGTTCAATCCTCGAGTTATTTTATTATAATTACCTTGGGACCTATGTAGGGGGCGTGAAGGTGTATGGAGATTGCTCGTCTGTTCTTGACTTGGTCATGTGTGTTGGAGTAGAAGGGCTTCAAAAAATCAGGGAGCTATAGGTAGAAGAAAGAATCGAATCAGATCACCTTCCAGTTACGGTGGTATTCACAGCAGGGGAGAACAACAAATTACTGGAGATAGATCTCATGGCAGGTGGAAAGCAGCTACCAAAAGATAAAAGAAAAGTTACCTGAAAGTAACCCAATTACTTCTTCCGGAAGATTCCAGGAACTTCAGCGGCACTTTTTATTTATTCCATGTTCCACATTATAATATGATATTTTCCGAGAGTCGCCCTCTGAAGGATTCTACGAATCTTAGCAGCACTTTTTTTTGCTTTTTATATTCCGGAGTATGACCTAAAAATACCCTAGATGCTCGGTCCGGAATAATGTTGAATCTTTTTAATTAATTTCGCGGATTTATTTTAAACTCTATTGATGTTCTAGCGCCATCTATTAGCTATTTTACATGTGTGTCGATAAGTAAGCATGTCTTATAGAAATAGTTACCGAGAATAGTGGTAAATGATCTACTGGTGGATACAATTTATCAACCCTGATAGCCACCTTACCTAAAATTTGCTGTCAATCTTCAACCGCAATTTGAAGCAAATTTAACGGAAAGAGTTGGCAGAGCAAGCGATTACCTATTAGTTACCTATCAGTAACTCTGCAAATAGACGTCAAAACTTGCTGTAAAATTATTTCAGTCAAATTATAGTAAAGTTGAAAGGAAATTTCAACTACCCTGATAGCCAGCGCTTTCTCAGTAAGTGTTGAATTCCAGCAGTTACGGTTAATTTATACATCAAGTTGGCGGTAATTCTTCTCTCAACAACAGTTGTAAGCAAATTGACGGAAATCTACGGCCGCAACTTGAATACAAGTTAACAATCAAACTTGTAGTTAAATTTCCTTTCAACTTTACTACAATTTGAAGGAAATACTTGTAAAGCAAGTTTTGACGTCTATTTACAGAGTAAGTTATAGGTAACTAATAGGTAATCGCTCGTCAAGTTTGCTTCAAATTGCGGACGTAGATTGACAGTAAGTTATAGGTAAGGTGGCTATCAGGGTATTTTCTGAGAAAGCGATGGTTATCAGGAAAATTTTCTCAGAATACGGTATTAGTAAGTATTACCTTTAACTTAAAGGAAAGTTGGCGGTAATACTTGCTCTTCAACTCTTACTGCCAAGTTGTCGTTAAAATGCGACCGCACCCTGATAGCCAGCGCTATCTCAGAAAATAATTGACTTCCAGCAGTTACGGTTAACTTAACACCAAGTTGGCCGTAATTCTTCACTACCTGGGAAAAAATGATTTTGCCTAATTATATATGGTTATATATAATATAGCTTATATATAATTAGACCTGAAAATTGGCCAGGTCTAATTATATATAATCATATATAAGTTATATGTAATCATATATAAGTTATATATAATCATATATAAGTTATATGTAATCATATATAAGTTATATATAATCATATATAAGTTATATGTAATTTTATATACTCATATATAACTACATGTAACAACATTAAATTATATATCATTACCCCTAATTGAATATGTGGTTATTTTTAGGGATATATTAGTTGATTTGGTTGTACCTAATCCTGTAACCAAAAAAAAATCATTACAGATGATTTTACAGCTATAACTCCGACGCGGTCACCCATCCAATTACTAACTACGCTCAATGCTGCTGAACTTTGATGATCTCGGTGCGTCTTGAAATTCCCGGCTGCTATGCTTATAAGTATTGATGATTCGATGAAGTACATAACATATCAAATCAATTTATCAGAAATATAATATAAAAATTAATTTTATATTAAATTTTGATA
>JZSA01000389.1:0-89928 GCA_000956155.1 Cotesia vestalis | reverse complement strand
TGTGTGTGTGTGTGTGTGTAGATATTTGTATGTGAATAAACTTTTGTCGTACGGTTTCTCAAAAACGAATCAACCGATTGAATTCTACGACACGTCATTGTAAAGGGTTTATCAAAACTTAGATCTAATTAGATTTGAGAGTTAATCCATCGAGCCATTCCGAAGAAATTAAAAAAAAAAACCAAAAAAATAATTTGAATTTTTATGGTTTTTTTTAAAATAATTTTGAAGCGTGCGGAAAAATCATATTGAAATCATGCACACGTTTTTCGTGCTTAAAAAACTGGGTCTAATAAATTTTTGAAAGTGAAAATCGAAAGACGCATTCAAAAGTTACAGCTGTTCAATAAATACATTTTGAGTTCGAAGAGCTTAAAATGTGGAAAACGGTGCTTTGAGCTTGAAAAGCTCAAATATTAATCGAAAAATACATTTTAAGTCGCTTCCAATTCAAACTTAGCGGGAAGTTCTAGGCTTGGCCTTCGCGGTCAACCGATTTCCAGATTTTTTTTTTCTAGAAATGTCTAAGCCAATTATTATTTAGGAAAAATTGGTTCAGTAATTGATTGAATTAAAATTAAATGTCAGATGCATTAAAAAAAAAAAAAATAATAATTTTCTGCTAAGAGTACAAAGTGTGAGAGAATTTTCTTACAGTAAGAATACGTATTCTTATACTGCAAGGAAACTGGTATAATTCCCGTAGCAATACCAAGTTTTATACTGGGAGTAATATCTTATGCTAGTTATATCTTATGCTATAGCATAGCAAAAGTAATGATGACGCTATCATCTTCTTCTTTATCACTCAGTGCTGTTAATCGTTATATGGAGACTAGTAGTTTGTTTAAAAATTGTTAAGCAGCATAATAAGATTTTTCTTTATACAGTTATGTAAGCGGTGGTTAATATTCATCAATTTTTGACAGTTTGTTAATTAAAAAAGGTCATCGTTGTAAGTATATTATATATCCGTGTTAATTAAGTAAACTGAAAAAAAAATTATTTTTCTCACCTATTATTCAAGAACTTAACAGCACAAGATTAACTTTCGTGTACGGAGACAATTTAGCGATCAGGCGTCCTCTCTAAGATATTTTCAACATTTCCTGAGCTCAAAAAATTATGCATGAGTATACATTGCCATATATCATGCCTGATATGGGTATATCAAGTCATATTAAAACTAATATATTCTGATGTAGCCTGATTCAGCCAATTTATATGTTAAGCCATATGTGGACATATCAAATTTTTTAATATCTGTACTTCTAGGTATATAAGGCCACATTCGTAAATTTTTTCATAGGCTAAGTTAAATATCATCGAAAAAAAATCAAAAAAGGAAAACGGAAATTAAAAACTATCTTATGAAAGATATGGATCCATTGAACAACAAGAAGTAGACAAACCTGATGACATTCGTGGTTGGTGTTTTGGAAACTATGATCTAAATCTATTGTCCCTCCGGTTCTTTTTTAGTTTGTTCAATGTGTGTATGCTCTCTTAAAATACTTAGTATCTATCCGTTGGTGTGACAAGAGACGCGTTTACACCCCGGCGATACCTAATTGGGTGCCCACCCCATGCTGCCCCATTATTCCGGGTGTCAAAATACTTCTCGAGGCATCATGGGTGCGTAAGCGAGTAAGTGAACCTAAAGAACAAGTAAGCAAACACCCCTAATGTATGTATGGATACAACCTTTATTTGTATATAATCCTCTACCTCCTAATTTTTTTTTCAGTTCACTAAAGAGAGAAAAAAGACAGTGAATGAAAAAGAATGAGAAATCCTAAACAATATAACTTTTATGCTTGTATCTCAAAGTGCCCGACCGCGAAAGAACCACACAATAGAATTGTCGCCTTGGCATTTGCCATGAATAACCGAAAGAATGAGAGAATTGAACGATTTTTTTGCTCACTGGCATGTATGCAGGAAAATATACACTCGAAAAACATCTCAAAACAAAGTAAATACTATTTTCAAACTTATTATTGTTCCATATGAAATTGCATCACTACTTGTGAAAACAAATATAGAATTTTGCTTATCATTTTTTAAATAATCATAGAATTTAATAAATGTATAAAATTATAAAGTGACATTATGTTCAGTTATTTTCCCAATATAGCTATTGCATGACTTATAATGCGAAACATTAGAGATGCTTTACAATAAATAGTATATTCCATGCGTTAGAGCATCCAACTTTTTGGCCATGGGTTGTATACTATTTTTCTTGATCCCCATCCGAAAATACGGAAACACGAGCAGGGGTCAGGGGGGGAGCGCCCGACTTTTGCAGAGCCGAGGCGAAGTCGAGGTTTTGCTGGTCGGAGCGGGCTTATAAAAATATATCATAAATCAGATACAATCAATTGCACGATAATTAAAACTTGAAACTAAAAATTGAGAATAAAAAACACATAAATACATAAATAAACGAAAATAAATTATTAATTGCCAAACACAATGGAATTTTTTTTAAATAGTTCAATTGTATTAACGTACATACATAATTAGTAACATATATAATCATTAATACTTTTACAACCACAAAAAGTTTGACAAGCGAATAAATATTCCATACAGCGTGCTTGTGGATATAGCTATTGCACTACCGAGCCAGAAAAAACACGTAGTCCACCAGAGCGCGTTGTAATTCAAACAAGCTACAAAAGTCGTACTTTCTGGAGCGAAAAGCGGCCCGCAAGTTGGCATTTTCGAGTCGGGGATAAAAAAAATTAGTACTTTACGAAAATCATATATTTTATTCAATGTAAAATTTACCATGTCAATAACGAGTTCCTACTGTTTAGTTCCGTAAAAATGATAGATATTTATCTGAGGTGACTCTATACTTTTATAACCTGATGTGATAATTGATAACTTTGTAATCCATAAAAAAAACTGATTAAAAAGAAAAAACATCCGGCCTTAGTGAGAAAATTAATTTACCTTGACGATGTCTTTTCCAACTTCGATGAGGCTAACGGAATTATATTGGAGGTTCGATAATTGCTGATAATTCACAGCAACTTCGTTAAGACGCTCATCAGTCCTTTAAGAGGACGAAGAGTAAGATAGAAATGCTTTCATTAAATTATTACTCAATTTCGACAAATCAAATTAGTACGCTTTACACAACGTTCTGTACCATTTATCAATTTCAATAAATTATCCCTGCTGCGGAAATTTTCCTACTATTTTTAATTTTTACTATCTAAAATCTTATCCTTGACGTTTGCATACTTTCTAAAAAATTTTATCAAAAAAAGTTTATAAAATTAGAAAAAACATTCGAATTCTTGGTTTATGGTTGTCTCAGCCTCAGCTTGCATTATTATCGATATATAACTAATTAGGTTTTTATAGGCTCACACAACCCAATTATTGGTAATTGTGTAAAGATGTTACATCTAAGCGGATTGGCGGCGGTTTTACGTTTATTGTATTCGGAAAGTAGCATTATTCCCCTAATCACATACACAAGTACGTAAATCACACAGACAAATATATATTATACTCGTTAAAACGTGCGACAAAAGAAAACCATTACTTTACATTAAAAATATACACATAGCAACAAGGACATTGTTGCCTTATTTTTTTTTCCTTCTTTCATATGAGCTCGTTCTTTTTCTATTCATACTTTTTGACAATATAAATAACCACATAAATCTACACATGTAGACTTGCATGCATGCAATTGTCATATAACTGGACGCATGCACGCGCGTAGCCTTTGTGTCTAGATTGCCTTAACCGCAAAATACAAGCGGTGGTTAAACTTGGTGGCTTGTTAATATACTCGGCTATTCGGTTTTAATTTTCTCTTCATAGCTACAAAATATATGTGATACAAGTGGTTAATTATCACATTTAATGAATTAATATACCGTCATGAAATATTTTCATGCATTTGTTTGTACATTAATTATCAATTGTATTATTGTTTTCATGAAATAGAACGTAAATTTATAAATATACGGAAAAAATAGGAATATTCCTCATTTCCCTGTTAACATATTAACTCTGTTAACATATTAGGTACTTCGAGATCAATAAATCATAAAAAAATTAGGAAAACGGTTGATTCTGAAGGCCATCCCAAGCTATCAAAGAGATAGCTGTTCTATGCTTTTGAGCTCTTCGAGCTCAAAAGTCTAAATGAAGTTTCATAGGACAATTGTTTGAATCTTCAAAACGCAATAATTGTTTAATTAATTAACCAATTTTCTCACAGTTTACAGCATTCAACGCAGTTTTTTAAGATCTTTTAAGAATATTAAAGCGCAAACTGGTCAGACTAAAAATTTCATAGAAATTCTAAAAAAAACATTTTTTCCAATTTTTTTCAACAAAGATATCTCACGAACGAATCAACCGATTTTGACCAGACCGGTAGTGATCGACGAGGCTTTTCAAAGTTAATAGGTGATTAGTTATTGGAATCGATCGATAGATCCGTTAAAAAGTTATTCCAGAAAAACAGTTTTTCAAATTTTTTATTTTTGAGATTTCTCAAAATCTACTGGTCTGAATTGGTTCAAATTTCCAGGAAATCTAAGTTTGGTGGAGCTCTTTGAAACCCGGTTAGTTCATTCCGATCGGTCAAACTGTTAAAAAATCATCAGAGGGTTACACACACACACACACACGCGCGCGTGCACGCACGCGCGTACGTACAGACGTACGGACATCATTGCAAAAACATTTAGGGAAGCTTCCGCCACCCTCAAAACGTTGAGATCTAATGAAAACTCGATTTTCGAAAAACGGAGTAAAACCAATAACTTCCCGATTTTTGAAAATTTTTAAAAGTAAAGAAATTTCATGATCATGCGCTTTCTGTCGAAAGTTTTCAACACTGTTTTGTGTCAAAAAATTATATATAGGCACATTAGTAAGCCACAACAAGATAGAAAATTTTCGAAGGTAAATTAATTGCTCTCTTAAAAGAAATCAGTGAAATTTCAATGGTTCACCAGTGGAAGTTCACTGATTCCAACCAATAAATGCAATGTCACTGGTGAATCAGTGGGTTTCACTGATTCAACCAGTGGACATACTTGCGCGCATGCGCGCAGATATTTTGTTCACCGATTCAATCAGTGGATTTCACTGATTCACCGATGAAATCGCATTCACTGGTTGGAATCAATGAACTTCCACTGATAAACCAGTAAGATTTTTAAGAGAGTGAGTATTTATTTAATAAGAGCTATCATGCGAAAATTATAATTGAAAAAAAAATTTTGAACTTTCTTAATCGAGCACTGAAAATTTTATTGCAGGATACATTTTTACTTGAAATAATTTATTTATTAGAGATCTGATGGATTGTGGTCAGTAAATAAATACTTTCATTTAAAATAATTATTAGCAAATTAATTGTTTTTTAAGTTATCATAAGAGTGGATTAAAAACATATTTTTTAAACAAATTTTATTTTTGTTTCTCATTCATTTCTCGCCTCACGTACGTGCGATTTCTATTAAGTAAATTATTTCAACCAAAAAGGTGTCCTAGGATCTAATTATAGATGCTCAATTAAATGAGTTTAATAATTATTTCATTTTAATTAGTGTATAATAATTTTTAAGACATGAATTCTCGATTTAACTACATTCGATGGTAAGTGTCACCATCAAAATTATAATTTTTACGATCTTATGTTGGTAAGAATTATCATCATATAAGTTGTAAAAACTGCAATGCAAAGATTGCTGATGCTACTTCAAAATTATCCTTGTGTAGTAAAATTAAAATTTGTTCTACTTCACTTAGTTATATTTTCGATACTGCCCGAAAAAAAAATTGAAAGAAAAATTACAATTGCCGTATTGTATAATTCAGGATCAGACTTTCAAGATCTTTACTTTTGTAATTTTACATTTTGAAAATTACAATTTAAAAATTACAATGTAAAAATGCGTATAAAAGTAGTCAATATATGAATTTTGACTCTGCAACATCATAAATTTTAAAATGTAAGATCTTTAAAGTGAAGTTATTTAAATTCTGGTCCTGGATTACGATATGATGATTGCAACTTTACCTACAATTTTTTATGGGTGGCATAGTAAAAATTACCATGTGAAAAAAGTAATAATTTCTATGTTAACATAAAAAAATGTGCCCCTTGATCAATGAATAGTTGAGAATATTTTTAAAAATGACTTTAAAATTATGATTATATTAAAATAATTTATTTTTATAAGGTGTACATAGATTATAATGAACCAAGTATCTGGTAATTTTTTCTCTTAGGTCAAGAAATTAAATCATCTTGCCGTGGTGAAATTGAAAAATCTCTTAAACCGAGGCAACTGAAAGAAAAAGAAGTCTTGGCGCACCGGTGCAAAACTCGTTTAAAGATGAAAGACCAGCTAACGACTTATTTTCGATAAGAAGGAAAAGTTAAGGCACTTGCGTCGACGAGGGTCGTGAAGAGAGAAGAATGAAGAAGAAAGTGAGAGGGAAGGAATGTTGCAGAAACTTTAACCTCACTCTCTTGTTCAGTCTCCTCTCTTTTTCTATTCTCTCTGTTTAACAGTGCTATACAGTTTCACCTTATCCTACGTGATTCTACAAATAGCAGAGGGCGGTATGGTAGTAGAATCCGGTCTTCGTCTCTCTACTGATGCTCTTCACCCTGTAATACAACAGTTGCGCTCGGGCTCAACTCAATTGCCATGTCAAAACGATGTGAAATGGGATTGATGTAATTTAGTTAGGCGCCCCTAAATATACCGTTTATGCTACAGCATACCGGGTGTTTTGTAACAAACGACTTGGGCACAGGGTTGATTCTAATGACTTATGAAGTCAAGCCAAATGACCGAAACAACCCTCCACCTACTTCTTCGGTTATTTTCTCTAGTGTGTTTTTAGAGTCACCGCGGGATGGCAAATTTAATAATCTATCAAGTATACATATTTTTATTACTCTATTCCAATATTTTTTTAATAACCTTACGATGTCTTGTAAATCAAATTACTTTCAATGTATGCACAATCATCAAAAATTACAAGTACTACAACTAATGATCTGATTAAAATCTACTTCAAAAGCGGAAATTCATATCATCAGTTTCTCATTAAAAGTAAATTCAAAGTTTTATTACAAGAAATGTAAGAAACATATCTCAAGAATTTTAAATTCTCGTTCTGTAAAAAAATTTGGTGATACGGCTATATACGATCTGATCTGTCGAGAACAGCCAAAAAACTTATAACAATTTTTTTTTGTTTCTAAAATTTTTGTTACGTCAATTAACGTGTCATACTAAACAAAAATTGGTTTAGGAGTTGATTAAACTAAAAGGACATTTTTACGTCTGAATAGTTTCTTCTGAGAAAATCAAAATATATTATTTTTATTTGAGGACTTAACACTTTATACAATAAAGACTCTTTTGAGAAGCAGATTCAGCGATCATACTCCCTCCATCGGAGATTTTCAACACTACCTTTACTCGAAAAATATATGGGCATATCAAAGCATATCAAGCCAGATATATGTCCGTGTTTTGACTCATATGCTTAATTTTTATATCAGGACATAAAATAAATTATCTATCGATATATCGGACCAAAACAGAACAATTTTTCCCGGAAAGTTTCATCAAAACACGTTCAACTGTTTTTGAAAAGTAAAACAACTCACAGATCAAAAATCCAGACAAAAGGTGCATAAAAAAATTGCAAGTGTTAACAGGATTAAGGTTTATTTATATCTAAAAATCGAAGATATAGCGTAAAGTGAAATCTTATCTTTGACATTTTGATCGGTAAATTGATTTGTAGCGACACTGGACAGAATGTAGGAAACACCGATAACACCGGTGACGGAAATATCGACTTTCGAGCTGGTACGAACCCCTAACTTTTACCCCTTAGCATCTCTCTCTCGCGGGTTGGTTCTCACCCTCCTGATCCTCTGCTTCGTACTCTACCTCCTCTTGGCAATCACCCCGTCATTCTGACGAGAAAGAGCCCCTAGGGCTCGTGAGAGAGACAACGTGAGTAAGAAAACTCCTGTAGAGTATCAGAGTTTCGAGGGAGAGGAGAGATACGTCGTAGCCCTGGTGGCGGTTGAAAGAACCAATTTTACCTTAATAGAAAAATCCCCATCGCGGAAACCAATTTATAAACCCGCAAACATGGCTGGCTGGCTGGCTGGTTGGTGCTGTAGACTCGACTGAATCCCAGCACACAACGACGACGAACATCAAATTTATAAACCGCGGCGCCACCACACGATTTTCGTTATTTTATTTTCGGATTTCGTTTTTTTCATTTTTATTTTTTTTTTTTACTTGGCAACCGTAGAGGAGATAATTATTGAGCGCATGCTGATTCCAAGTGTTTGTTTAAATCCATATGTTCAACAGCAAAAAATAGGTTGTAGAAGAGAAGCTTTTGACCGCATGGAAAGGCTAAACGACCTGGAAAAATGTTGATGTTAACATATATGTACAGCGCAGCACACAACGACGACGAACATCAAATTTATAAACCGCGGCGCCACCACACGATTTTCGTTATTTTATTTTCGGATTTCGTTTTTTTCATTTTTTTTTTTTTTTTTTTTACTGAGCAACCGGAGCGGAGATGAGTTTTGAGCGCACGCCGATTCCAGGTGGTTGTGTAAATCCGTATGTACAACAGCAAAAAATAGGTTGTAGAAGAGAAGCTTTTGACCGCATGGAAAGGCTAAACGACCTGGAAAAATGTTGATGTTAACATATATGTACAGCGAACCCCAGTGGCTTTTCACTGACTTTTATATCTACCATTCGCAGATACTCATGGGCAATGCAAAAAAATAATAAACATTTACAAAAATAACAATAGAATATAAACTAATTTCATTTAATTGTAAGAGCAAACTTTATAAAACCCGTCAGACAAATGTAAATACATAATAATATTAAAATCATAAAAAAAAATGCAGCTATTTCAGATAAATTGTATCGTTATGTCATGTGCATGCAAATAGTTATAATTCATCGAAAAAAAATACTCAATTAAAAAAAAATATTTTCTACGCAACTTCACACTCATTTGCGTGTTTGCGATATTTCAAGATATTCAGTTCATTTCATTCATGATGCTCACTTACGAAACAATGAATTAAAATACTTGGATGAAGAACAGAAAGTTTTTTATTTAAAAATTATATTCGTCAACGAAGCTTTTAGCTGAAGTTAAAAAAATTTTTTTTTAATTCAGAAAATAGTTTTAAATCAAAAATACTAAGCTCTTAAACCGATCAAACATTCGCTTGATTTAGAAAAAAGTCACGATCTGAGAAAATCGCTTAAAAAGTTGAATCATCTTAAATAGAACAAAAAAAACTTCTTGAACTAAATAAATTTTTTTTGTTTAAATGAATTTAAGTCGGTTCAAAAATTTATCTGCTTCATTTTAGTCACTGAAAAATTCCAAAATTATTTTATTCAATATTTGTTCTCCTGAAGCCAACTATTCTATCAGTGTAAAAACCGCGAAATTATTCTTATAGTCTTGGATAGAAATTTTATTTGTATCGTCTGAACAAAATATCGTCGGAAGTCAAGTTACAACAGTTATCGATCTAAGGTTTTGTAGGTGATAATAGTTGAAGCTAAGATGAAATTTAAAATAAAAAATTCTCGAAGCAAGATAATTGGTTGCTTTCAAAATAAGTTTTTTGAATCAGGATTATTTTTTTTGAATTAAGATAACAATTTTTTTTTGTTAATAGTTTATAATAAAATTTCATTAGTTTTATCATAAATAATGTAATGTACTGTTGCGTGAGTTGACACAATGTAAATTAATTATAAATTATGTAAAAAAAAAGGTCTAGAATAAATTAACGTGATAAGAATTTGAATAAAGCTCTCAAAGCTTTTGAAGGAAATAATGAATTAGCTTTGAAATTACAGCTGATGAAAGATTATAAAATGATAAAAACGTCTTTTTTTAATAACTTAACGTAGACCGCTCACTGTTTTTTATGATTCTGATATTAATAATTAAGAGATAATAATCTAATAATTGACGAAAGGGTATTTAAATTACAGGAATGCACGTGCACACAGCATGAAAACGTATCAGGGTAAATAAAATGAAATGAGAAGATGGATGAGATAAATTTGAATTAACCTTGGAGGCTGTTGACGAAAAACGAGGAAAAACATAATAGTTTAAAATCAGAGGGATGACATATAGTTGGAACACATGGTGACCAAAGGGTATTGGAAATCGGACACAAAGGTATCCAGCAGAGATAAATAGAACTTAGAGGTCCTCGAGTCCGCCCATCGCGCGAAGGCATATGTACTCAGCAGGAATCAGAAGCAACATCACATCTGCACCGATGACATTTATGATAAAAAGACTTTTTTAATCGATTATAAAAATCAAATTTAGTCCTCGAGATTGGACTTTTGAACGGGTCTCATCCAATTTGCCGTTTTTAATTCGGATTTGTCCGCATAGTAGACGCCAACAGTGGAAGAGAAAGTGTAAACGAAGAAAACAGTGAGAGGAATGTGATAGATAAGGAGGGTGACTGAAAAGACAGTTTTAAGCTTGCACGAAGAGCTAACCCCTCGTGACATGGTCCCGCAGTTTATTTAACAGCGCCCTGGGCATCAGTAAATACTGGGTTAGCGAATTGGCCCCGGGGCGAGACCGAATGATAGTTAACGTACCGCTAAACGCCATTGGAGGACGAAAGTCGTCCTCTCTGCCGCTGTTTCATCTCCCCTCTTCTTTGTGTCCTCTCGCCCCTAGCCCCTACCTCTTCATCCCTCTTTTCCGACTCCCTTTTGCCTCTATAGTATCACGCTTGTCTCTCTCGTTATATTGCTAGAGCGCGAGGGGACGAAATTTAATTTTGTGCTTTTTGTACAGCGCGAAATCACTGGGGCGACATAACACGACAGCCACCGCGTTCCGCGTCATCGTCCCCTCGGGAATGCATATACTTCTATTGTTGTCTACTTGTCCTCCTTAACTCGCAATTTTGGTCTTTGTCAACACTTAAAAATTGAGTTGACTAATTTTATATACTTATACTAAAAAATACTCTTTTATTATACGATATTCTGGCTTAAATTGATGTTTAGAATATATTAAGAGATAGCATAAAATCAAATAACTTTTTACTCGTAATTATTTTTATTTTATGGAGAAATGTATTTGCTGCTGCTGTAACACTGAGAAGATGTGAAGCTAAAGGTACTCTCAACTAAACTTAAGGAAAATCCCAAAGCTTAACAAGGCGTACATCGAGAATGTTTTAAGAAATAAAATTTTGAAGAATTTAAACCGCCACCATGTAAAATGAATTATTTTGAAAGTTAAATTGAATTTTGAACTCAAAACGATTTTTTACAACTCTTGTTCCTACGATTGAATATTTGTTCGTTGTGTGGCACACAGAGTAATTCTGTCTCGTGATAGTTAACTAAACTAAAGAATTCCTTCCTAGTAAGCGTTAAAGTAAGCTGAGTAAAAGTTTACACCCGCTTGAGCGTGCAGGGAAAAAGATTTCTATTATAACCGTACACTCATTATGGAGTAAATTTAAGTTATTTCTACTTCTTCAATTGAATTATTAAGCGCTTAGATCAATACCTAAGATTACATAAATAAAATTCGACTTTCTCTAATTAATATTGGGAGGATTCAATTGTATTCAAATGAAAATTACACGGACAAAAAAGTTAACTTGGTTTAAGAGGAAAAATTTTGAATCAAGAAAATTATTTTGAAGAATTTTATTGTCTCGAATCAATCAGAAAAGAAAGAATTTTCCAAAAATATTGCAATATTAGTGTAAGTTCAAATAATACCGTTGGTTTAATGAAACTTGACATATACTTTTACATAAGTACGCTGTTATGTTGGTATTTTCATCAAATAACTTTTGAATGGCAAAAAAAAAAATTCGCATTTATGTGAAACTCAAGTTAATGCTGATAAAATAAATAAGCTTCAATTTACATTATTCACTTCCTGTGACAAAATTTTCACCCTCATAACTATAGGTTGAAAGTGACTGACCGAAGAACTCAAAAAATTCAGCATTTAGAAATCTACCTCCATTTTAATGCCGAATGGCCTTTTCTATCAGCCCAAGATCGTTTGTAAAAAATAATTAAAGTTCGATACTTTAGTTCAAACAGAATGTTCAGTAAACTTAAATTAACATTAGCAAGTATTGTTCATTAAACCTTTTTTTATTCCGATAAATAACAATGAATAGCATGTATAATAGAACTATTGTGATAATCGTTTCAACAAAGTTATTTGAATTTATCAAATGATCTTATTTTCAAAAATCTTATCTTAACTGTTACATCTAGTATTTTTGGGATCTTTATTCTGTACGATTTTGTGTGTACGTCAGTTAATATTATTGAGATTATATTATAATAATTGAGAATTATATGAGTACAATTTTGTGGTAGAGCGAGTTACGTACGGTAAACTTCACCCTTAACAATCTCCTAAATCTCTAGTAAGTCAGCTTTGCATTGAACCCCAATGTAACCTTATACTGTTAATATTATATTATATACACGAGAAATAAGAATTGGCAATCGTAGAATAAGAAATATCGTAATTTAATTTTATTTGGAATATTAAACATTGAGTTAGTAAATTTGTTTGACAGCCAATAAATAAAATATTTAAACCACATTCATCTTAGATACAGAAATGTTTTGCATTAAAATAATGAGTTGAGAATCTTGAACCTATTATTTATATTTTTTTAAGATTGATTGTATCTTTTATTCATTACCAAAAGTTGTATATCGTTTGTTATAAAATTGGAATGAGTATTTTTAATTAATCAACATAGACAAGAGTAGTATTGATTCACTAAAAAAATACGCTGAAAAATCTTCTCGGTAGAACACCAACGAAAATACGAATTGTGTTTTTAACTGAACTTTTTACATTTTTTGTCGCAGTATTGAATATTATTAATAGAAGAGAAAAATTATTTAATAAAAGAACGCAATTTAGAAAAGTCTATAAAAAAGAAAGTATTAAATAAAAATAATTCAAAACATCCTGTGCTTATTTATGCCAAATTAAAGAAATAGTCATCATTTTTTAAGAAATTTTGATTCATAACCACATTCACATATAAAAAACAAAATAAATGAATAAACAATTGACTCTTAACGAGAAATTCAAATCTATTTAAAACTACTTCAAAAATTTGTTATAATGAATTAACTATTCAATAAGTCTACTGAAGCGCTCATGAACAGAATCTCTAAGCTTGAGAAAGACAATCTCAATTTTGCAACCAACTTTGTGACACTACAGGCTGAAGTAAAAAATAACTCTGCATGCATTAGTTCAATTATAAAGCAGATATCTACTACAGGCTATAGCAGCGACGCTGCAATTCTTGAAGAAGTTGAGAACAGGCTTTCAAGGCCTAAAAATATTTTAGTGTTTGGAATTTCCGAGTCAACGAAGGTACTAAAGAAGGAAAGAGAAGAGAGTTAAACTACTATTGTAAACAAAATCTTCATGACTCTCAGTGTAGACGATTCATATTCTTTCCACTTTCGCATTGGTAAATATTCACCTGCTCTTCCGAAGCCGAGACCAACTATACTTTCCTTTGCTAATTCTGCATATACTGACGTTATGATACAGAACCCGGTCAGATTGAAGAAGAACAACCAGAGCTGCAAACTGTGTCGGTATCCCAGGACAGGACTCTGCAGCAGCAGAATCAGCAGAAGGAAGCTCAAGAAGAACGCCAGCGTCGCAGTCAGGAAGGCGAAACAAATCTTCGGATAATGACAAAGAATGGTTCGACTACCATCGTCAAGATTCCAGTGCAACGATCTCGTCTTCTAATAGGACACGCCAGTCAGTCCTAAATTTATCATGCAGATAACAAAGTATCTATTTATTAGAATGTTAAAGGTTTAAAATCTAAATTAAGTTCTGTGTTATATAATTCGTCTAACTTAGACTTTGATATCAATTTATTTATTGAAGCATGGCTTTATAATAGTATTTATAGTTCTGAATTATTTGAGAGTAATCTTTTCTTTTGTTTTAGATATAATAGGCGTGAAGCTTTCAGAAGGTCAGGTAATGGTGTCTTGATATCTTGTAGAACTTCTTTACATGTGCAGAGTATTAATTTTGATGAGATAGTTGCAAACTTTTCTCAAGTGAATATAGTAGGGGGTAACAATTGGAAATGGTCTCAAAACCAACATCATTGCTGCTTACATATCACCAGACCATAATGTGCAAATATATTATCTTCATTAGAAGAACGGAGGAACCTGTAATCAAATCGTCCTGGGCGCAAGCCTCACCCCTGCCTAAACTTACAACTGTTTGCAATCTTTTATTGAGCAATTCTAATTCAAATAAAGTCTGTTGGACTTACTAGGATATAATCAACCTCTGACTGTAAATTTCCTCGCATCCATACTGGTATCATTGCGTAATAAGTGATAATTTGAAACCCAGGCGTGGGTTCGAATCCCAAGCTGGTCTTAGAAACCAGCTTGGTTGAGATTCGACCCTTGCCGCGTAGGTTAAGATTTTCACAACCCAAAAAGACCCCAACGTAACACCCCCAACAGTTAAAGTCGGCGATATGTAAGCCTGTCACTGACCTTGGCTTTTGGGCCTATTATAAAGCAATAAATAAATAAATAATTAAACTATAGCTGAAAAGCAATTACTTATAATAGTAACAGCACATTTGTTTTTTTAAGGGTGTCTCGAGAAATTGTTAATTGTTTAAACTGAAATTTAAGCTTGCTTTTCAAGGTTGTTAAATTTTAGTACATCAATATAGAAAACTGGATTTAATTTGAAGTATATCTGAAGCATAACTGACACGTTTTGAAGATCAGAACCAAGCCAAGACTTGAACCTGCTTCTCTACGATTAGATGTCGAGTGCCCTACCATGAAAACCACCTGACTCCTCATCACATATCACTCTCAAGTACACTCTTTAACTTTAATCGACAGTTGGAATTACATATAGTACTGATGGTAGTGGAATATATATGCATGTTTATACTTACATCGTTGATTCAGATACATGTATCTATATAACATATTAACATCAGCAGTACTCTGCAGCTTTCCATTACCACCAATTGACGGAGACTAGAAAACAGTAGAAGTTAGCTGCAGTGTCTACACAGTTAATTAAGCTCGAGTATAGTCTACTGAGTAATAACATCAAAATAAAGTGAAACCATGTAGTTCAAAGGATGCAGAGTATATACTATAAATTATACATGGACAAGGAAAATTCTTAAAGGAACAATACTTAAAGAGTAGATAACACAAATGTCAAAAGTCAAAATTAAAATAACATTATAATGAATAAGAATTTTCGACGGTTATTCAATACTATGAAATATACATTTCAAATTACAATTAAAAAGTTGATTACTGCAATTAATTGAAGTACGACATATAAAAAACATCGATTTGAAGGAAGAAAATAATTACTCAGAGAAGGCTGAAATCGGCTTGGACGAAATTGATATTTAATTAATTCAAAAAATTGATGTTTTTATTAATAGTATCTGATTCAAATTGCAAGTCTTCAAAAAAAAAGTTTTCAATTACTTATTAAATCTTGATAATTAAAATGACGTCTAACGTATAACAAATTGAAATTTAATACATTAAACAATAAAGATTAAAATAAAGATATAGTGAGTGCAATTCGCAGAATTATTGTGCTAAGTTATCATCCGATTTGGTGACATTAAAATTCTATATTTTTAAATTATTATTTTCTATATTTATTTCCAAGTTCAGTTTGATTTTATCTTGTTTATATACAAAATATTTAAATTAATTTTTAGGCAATACTATATTATGTACTCGCAGAAATTGTTTTCTTGCAAAAACTGTATATTGTATGTAATAGAAATTGCCATTTGGTCTGTGCCTTGGCATCAATAAACAAAATTTAAATAGTGTTTTAAAGCCCAAAAATTGTTGTAAGAACTTCAAACAGACTAAAGTAAAGAACCAAGTTATTGACCGTGGCCCAGTTTCTGACCTATTTTAGTTTTCATCGAAATTAAAAAAAATTAAGAAAACGGTTGACCCTCAAGGCCATCCCTGCAATTTCCCGGTAATTCCATACCTAGGCGCTCGAAATTGTACTTATGATGTTTTTGAGCTCTTCGAGCTCAAAAACGCAATTTATGTTATTTTGAGCTCAGAGAGCTCAAAGAGATAGCTTTTCTAGGCTTGTGAGCTCTTCAAGCTCAAAAGTGTGATAGAAGTTGAATAAAACACTCGTTTTCAAATTTTCAAGTCGCAATAATTTTTGAATGAATAAACTGATTTTCTCGCGGTTGGCGGCATTCAACGCAGTTTTTAAAAGATCATTAAGAATCTTTACGTTTAAATTGATCTAACTAAGAATTTCGAAGTGATTCCGAAAAAACACTTTCTTCGGTTGTCTTTTGATAACGGTAACTCACGAATGAATCAACCGATTTCAATCGGACTGGCGGTGATCGACGTGGTTTTTCGATGTTAAAAGCTGATTAGTTTTTGGAATCGATTGATATAGCCGTTTAAAAGTTATTCAAAAAAAACCACGCTTGAAAAAAAATTTTTTTGTAGTTTTCTTGAGATTTCTCAAAATCTACTGGTGAGATTAAGTTCGAATGGTATTCAAAATCTAAGTTTGGTCAAGCCCTTTCGTATACACACACACACACACCATCGCGAGAATAGTCAGGGAAGCTTCCTAGGACCTCGAAACGTAGAGATCCGATGAAAACACGATTTTCGAAAAACGGGGTAAAACCAATAACTTTCTGATTTTTGAAAATCTTTGATTTTCTAATCGGGAAGTTAAAAAAAACTTTGACTTAAATATTGGAATAAATTATACGAATACATAACATAATATATGCTATGTCTAATTATCAGCAGTGATTTATTTATCAAAAAAAATGTTTATGATCATATGTTGCCATACATTAGGCCATAGTAAAAAATTTTTTTACAAGCTATTTTAAAAATGAAATATAATTCTTCACTGTAGATAATTATAAGAAGATAGAATCTGTAGATTTACTCGTGCCGAAAATGTTTATTTTCATACAATGTATCCTATCTTGAAAAATCGCATTACGGATTAAAAAAATTTTCGATTCCGGATCCTCGTGCGCGGTTAGTCTCTCATCATTTTCGATAGCCCGCTGTGAACTTTCCCAAACTTGTCAAGCACTCGCCACATAAAATATCCACCGGCTAGTGTAAAAGAGTACAATGAAATACATTTAGAAAAAGGTCTTAATAAAAGGGAGAAAACATAACCACCTGGTGTGAACATTGTAGCATTAGGTTTATTATGGGTCATAATGTAAACCAAGCAATCCGGTAAACAGTAGCGGGTGGTAATCTCAATAGATAATTCTTTTCTTTACAATAATACTCATATAAGTATAAATAAATTTTTCTCAAGCATATATATTTACCCAAAGAGTGTTCGCACCTCTCAAATACACGCGCGATGGAGAAAAAGAAAGATAAATAGAAGGAGCGAGACGAGCCACTGGAAAATTAGTGCGGATTTCTTAACTTGAATGCCGTAGCCTCCAAAACTAAATTAGACTTATCTGCTCGGACTGATCGCACCACTCCAGCTGGGATGTATCTCGATCCTCCCCTTGTACGACAATTCATCTTTAGTAAACCTTATACGTTACTTTAAACCACCGACGACGACAACGATAAACTAATTCTCTTCTTTTTTTTTTATTATTCTCGGATTTGCAAACAGTCTTGAATTTCTTCGAGCGTTTGTGTATTATTGGACTGCTCTTTTCGTTATTGAAAATACTCAATCTTTTAGTATTGTTGACCGAGCCGATCGTGTCCACTCGGCTTCACAATAGCCCGACAAGAGTCGGACCTCAGCAAATCTGTTTTGTGGATCAATGAAAATAGAGCTAAAATTATTAGACGTTCAATACATTTACAACAGTAGCTTATTCATCTTTTAAGATGTTTCTTTGTATAGATATCTAAAATACCTTTATAAATATATTTATATATCGCTACTGTTTGAAACACATTGTATTATTTGAAAGACCAAAAGAGGATCATATTATAATAACTCTTTTTACATACACTGATAAAAAATTTAACTTGATTTAATAGAAAAAATCTTGAATCAAAAATACCATTTTGAAGAAAATAATTTTCTTGATTCAATATGGAAAATTCTTGAATTAAGAATAATTTCATGACTTAAGAATTTTTTCTCTTGACTCAAGAAAATGATTTCCTTCAAAATGGTATTCTTGATTCAAGATTTTTTGTTTTAAATCAAGTTAAATTTTTTATTTCACAGAAACGCTTCTATTTGATTGACGTAATTAGTAGTTTTTCTTGAGTCATATAAATATCCATTTAAAAATTTTATTCTTAAGATTACACATCCATTTACTGAAAGTAAAAATTATTGACCCAATATAGATTTTTTGGTTAAAGAAAATTTTCGAGTTCATAAAAGAAGAACGAAATTGGTTTCGCTGAAGCGTATAATTTTCTTGAATTTTGACTACTGATAGAAAAAACATTTTCTTAAGTTAATGAACTTTTTACTCTTGAGAGAACTTTTTATTTCACGGTAAAAAAAATATCACGATCAGAGTAATACTGTATTGCTATAGTAGCTATGCTTGGAGCAATGGCTTGCGACTCAACTCAGTATTGGCAAGGTCTTAGCTTCGATCCTACCGAAGACGAAGATTTTTTCATCGTTTAACTATGTTCATTGATTTATTTCTATAGACCAATAAATTTACTTAATTTATTCTACGCTGAACTATTTTGTTCGAAATTTATAATTTAATTTTTTTGAGGTGACAGAATTAAACTTGAAATCGACAAATTATTCAAACCAGGAACTAAATTTTCTTGAGAAGAATATAAAGATACAAATAAATGCCATTCGGTAGCCAAAATGGAATTAGATTTCATTTTATTATTTACTAATCAAAATTACAATTAAAAGAACATAAATTTACAAAAATTGAATGAGCATTATTAAGCGTGCTATTTTGGATTTTTTTAATTATTCATTTTTGCTTGATAACTCGGATAAGTTTACTTGAATTCTGTCAAATACAATAAAAATTAAAGAGATAAACTACAAAAATAATACATAACATTCAAAAGATAGTTTTTATACCTAAAACCTAAATTATATATAATATATTTATCAAAGAGAATTATACAACTTTGATCTTTACTTGGAACGTTACAATTCTTCTTTCTATTTTCACTTAACAAGACAGGTCTAACAAAGTGGTACGGTCATCGAATTTAAATCTTTATCTTGCAGTTCTTCAACTCAAGTGCAGTTATAGTTTTAACTGTCTAATTGTAAATCCGGCAATCTCTGAAGTAAATACTACGCCGGTAGAGTCTAATAGCAGTAAACGCCTTTTCTCTTCTTTATCTTCGACGCAACACTCAGGTATACGTATTACGTGGCGTTATCTATAATATGCTCTGGTTTTAAGAGCGATCATCTTGCCTATTTCATTCAAGGTTTAAGATAAAAAAAAACGTCAAAATAGAAAAACGAGGTCCAAATAATATATTGTGAGTGCATGAGTATAAAATAAACGTTCAGGGCGATCTCAGATATAGATATTGATCGGAACAAGTGAGATTACTAATTTTTGAAACGGTAGCAAACTTTCAATCTGCGTTTTTGTGGATAACTAGAAGTATAGAGACAGACGTCAAAGAGAATATATATTATATTTTTGTGAAAGAAACGGCGAAAGAGGAAAAGAGAAAGAAGAAACGAATTGGAAAATTCATTCAGCAAAGGTATAATTTACTAGGATGTGGCATCAGATCGATTTTGAGTAGCCACAGTTTCGTTACTAGCGGATATCTTTTGTGGCAGCCCTGTGGGCGTTTACTTTCCCGTTGGGCTAAAACGCCAACTGGTAACACTGATACACAAAAATTGTTTTGAGCAATATATCAAAAAATACGAGTGAGTGAGAGAGAAAAATAAATGGGCAAACTCTGCAACTCGTTTTCAATTCATATATATATATTTATAGATTTATTCAATAAAACTATAAAATAACCTAAGAGAAAACACAAAAAAAACAAACAATAAAGCCAATTCTATATTTGTATACTTGCTGAATCTACCGGAAGCGGTTTCCTCCTTCCTGCAGTCATTTTTAGATATACCATAAAGAGGAAAAAATAACTGATATGATCTAGATTACTCAAAAGTGATACAATAATCAATGTAAGGTTTTGTAAGAAATTTTAAATCTTATAAACTTCATTTAATGTAAGGGCAGTATAGTTTTAAGATTTTTTCCTTTTTTTAGTTTCGGATAACAGTTCCGAGTAAAAATTATGCAAATAATTACAAAAATCTTTCATTAGAAATATCAAATTTTACAGCAAATAAATCTGTCACCAACGTTATCTCCAGAAATGACAAGATTGTTTTGACGAAGTTATAGGTCATTAAGCTAGCCCACGCGCGTTTAAAGAGTAAAAAACCAGCCCTGATCTGTGGTAACAACCATACTCGGAAAGTTAAGCACCTGCTTAAAGAGTATAATGATTATGCCCAAAGAAAAGCTAGAACTAATTTATCGGTCTAAATCAGGGAGTGTCTAAATTTAGTACTTTTCGAAAATTTTTTACAACAGTGTCTTATGAATAAATTAACTGATTTTATTGCAACAAGTGGCAATTGACATCGTTTCCTAAAATTAAAAGTAGATTGGATTTTAAAGTATCGATACTGCCATTCTAATACGTTGTATCCCACATTTAGAAAATTTTATAGCAGACGGTAAAAACGATTCATTTTTAACATTGATTAAATGGGATTTGACAGATGAAAATATTTATTTAAAAATTGTTATTAAATTATTTGACGCAAACCCTGTTTTGATCAGTCAAGCCATTCAAAATACTCAGTTTTTGAAATTCGAGGTGCCGTCAATAACTTTTCAATTTTTGAAAATTATTAACTGTCATTGTAGGAAGTTGATAATGGAATCAATAATAAGCGTTACAGAATTCCAGCCGTAAAACTCAGTTTTAATCAATAATGTTCTGTAATTATTGTTATGAAAAATTAACTACACATAAAAAATCAATATTTATAATAAAATTAGCTGCCAGTTTTCGCAATTCAAAAACCTCAGTGACATAGACTTATTAAAAGGTATAATTTTATTTTTTTACTATACAAATTTAACGTATATTTTTCCGAAAAAGAACTGAAAAAATTATTCAGTAAAAGACAATCAACTAGAAACATCTTACAATATACAATTATAGTGAGGATAGTCTTTAGAGTTTCTGATTTAGCAGATAAGTGCTTCAAAATGCTTTACTGATGAGTTCACTGGTACACTTAGAACAAAACTATGTAAAAGCTAAATTAGATACTCTCCTTGTCTAAGAATGCGTAGCCTATCTTAAAAGTATACTGACCAGACCCATCTAATAGCTAACAGAGACATAATTTGGACGCAAACGGAAGATATGGTACTTATGTTAGAATTATTCCAGATTTCCGGCATTTAACGAAAACAATTAAATACTTAGCTTATTAGTCAGAACAAATTTAATTATCTTGTTGGGACGCAAGTTGAATGATCAGACGAAAAAAAGTACAAATATAAGGTATTAGAGCGTCACTTCGAACACAACCATTTCATAAATGCACTTGTAAAATTCTGTGGCACTTTCTACATCATTAAGCTGAATATAGCATGATCTGTTAACATAAAATTTTTATTACTCCTTTTTCGTGTAGATGGTTTTTTCCATCCAATTTTGATTGTAAACTCGCATTAGAACTCATGCTATCCCTCTGAGTTTGTAACCACTAAAATCCGATGATACACAGAAACACAAATTGACTGGAATCAAGTAAGTAATTTTGAAAAAGATTATCTTCTTGATTTGAATAGAAAAATTCTCAAACTAAGAAATTTTTCTTGATTCAACTAAACTTTTCTTTGTGATTCAAGGCAATCAATCTTTTCAAGATTATTTTCTTGGTTTTATATTTTTCCTTTTGATTCAAGTTAATTTTTTTTTCAGTGTAACAATTATGTATTAATGTTTTAATTATTTTTAGCACAATTATAAAAAAAATTTTTAATTTCAAAGTTATAGTTTTCACTCTTATTTTCAAAACTTGAATTTTCATTAAATCTAAGTTTTGAGGTCCTACACGGAAAAAATAAGTGATTCTAAGTTTGTACACAGAAAAACAAAATTTCTTGAACCAAGAAAATTGTAAGGAAGACCGAAGTTATTTTGGAGCAAGAAGAAATTTTCTAGGCTTAAAAAAATTTAACTTCGTTCAAGAAATTTTAACTTAATTCAAGAAATTTTCAAACTTCCTTAAGATTTTCTTGATTTAAGAAAATTTACGCTTGACTCAAGACTTTCTTTCTTTTTGTGTACCACGTTGGTGCTATTTTAGGCTCAGTCGTTCAGTAGATGCTGTTTAGTATAATAAGTGTATGGATATGTTACGTAACATATGAATTTAGAATCACCTTTTTTTCAGTGGAAGAAGCTGTTTTGACTATTTTCACGATGACTTCCAAATGTGATTTTTTTTTAATGAATTTGCTTAAACGTTGCATAAGTTTTAAACGACGAGACCGATCGGAATATTAATGATACCAATTGAAAAAGTTCTATTGCCATTAAATGCCGATAGAATTCGAATCAATTCGACTCGATGAATTTTGAAAAATCTTAAAAATAAAATTCTGATGAATGTATTTTTAACTTCCCGCCAAGAAAATTGAAAATTTTCGAAAATCGGGAAGTTATTGGTTTTACCCCGTTTTTCAAAAATCGAGTTTTCATCAGATCTTGACGTTTTAAGGTCCTAGGAAGCCTCCCTGACTATACCCGTGATGGTGTCTGTATCTGTAATCAATTCCAAAAACTAATCAGCTTTTAACATAAAAAAACCATGTCGATCGCCGCCAAGCCGGTCAAAATCAGTTGATTCGTTCGTGAGTTATCGTTAACAAAAAAAATCGAAAAAAGTGATTTTTCGAATAACACTAGAATTTCCCATCTGATCAATTTGGGTTCAAAAATATATCATCGAATTTGAGAAACTTCATTGAATGCTACCAATCACGTGAAAATCGGTTGATTCATTCAGAAATTGTTTCGGTTTGAAAATTCAAAAAATAGTGTTTTATTAAAGTACCACCAGACTGTAGAACAGCAAACTCTTTGGGCTCGGAGAGCTCAAAAATAATACATAAAGTACATTTTCGAGCTCGAAAAGCTCAAAAACGTCATAAGTGCAATTTTAAGTGCTTAGATATAGAATTAACGGGAAGTTGCAGGAATGAATCTTTAGGGTCACCTATTTTTTCTAATTTTTTTAACTTTTAAACTACTGTACCGATGAATTGCAAAATCTAATCAGCCCTAAACCTAAAAAACCGCACAATGCCGCAGAGTAGAAGAAAGCGGGACCAGTTGATCAACTTTTCGTAACCTCCCATAACTTTTCAAACATGCATCAGATTTAATTGACTCTTACGTTTGTTATATTTGTAATTTCAAAACGTCTAGTGATGCAAAAATGATTCGAGGATAAATTCAGAAGCTACCTTTCGGAAATGTGGAAGCGCTCCAAATTGCTCAACGTGCTTCACTAGTGGTGCTGGTGATGCATGAGTTTGTGGCTAGTTGATTAATTGCTAAAATAGACTTAATAGCTGTATAGAATTATCTGAATACAAACTAAGAATATAATTAACCAGCAAATATTATATTACATCTCGGATAAAAAATTTAAATCAAACAACGTTAAATAATCTTTCCAATCTTTGGCTTATTATGACAGTTTGTATTATTACACTGATTATTATGAACAATGTACTAAAGGATAATTATTGCAAATGAATAATAAATTAAAGTAGAGAGTAATTATGAAAAAAATATAATTTTCTATAGTGAATATTTAGTGGGCCTAGTTGAGACAATAATTGAGCATGTGTTGCACAACTAGCCCAAATCGAGGCACAATTCGATTACAAAAATATAATGAAAGTTGAAACTAAATGTTTTATACGAGTATAAAAGAAAAAATCCGAAGGTCTTTTTAATTTCCCACTATGAAGAATATATTCTATATAAGCATTTCAATTGTTTTAGCCCGTACTATTCCCAATTCAGACCAATTCAAGACCTTTTTTAATATTATAATAAAATTGTTTCCGATTATTTCTAGACCAAAATCAGACTCTTGTCACAATCATTTAGCTGTTTTTCATTGCGTCAAGGTTAAAAACAAACCAAAACGTCCTATAATTTTTAAGCGGTTTTTGATCACCTGAGTGACTTTTTCGTAGTGCAATGTGAACTAAACGGTGTACTTCGGACTACCGAATAGTGACTATAGCTCATTAAATGATGCGTGAAAGTATAATATTTATCTTGTCATCTTGTCAACATTTTAATCTTGGCAATGTATTCACGTTGTGCTTAATATCGATATTTAGAAAATTCTAGATTTAGATCCAATGAAAAGATGAGAACTATTTTATTTATGTTAATACAAATTCTTTAACTATCACTGCAACTAATATTCGCAGGTACAGAACTTTTATTATCCATAAAATGTTAAGCCATGACAGATAAATATGACAGATGTATAAGGTTATGATCAACAATCAATTTTCAACAATAGATACTTGAGACTCGAAAAAATTATAAGAGGCTATCTTATTCGACTTTCGGCCATTGAACATATAGAGTTAAAATTGTAGATCAAAAACAGTATAAGATTTTATATTGAGTTTAAAAACAATATATACATCCCAGTACAGATGAACTAGACTAATTACATCAAATTTTTTAGTCCCATAAGATTAGAAACAGCATAAAATATTCATCTTCAGTTGCTCAATTATTTTACTGACAAGTTGTTAGGACTTACAACGGCTCAAATTTAATTTGAATATTAGATCAAATACAGAAGAAAATTTTTTCAAAAGTTCAAATGTAGATCAATTAGTTAAAATGCAGATCATTTTGCTCAAAGTCAGTTTAAATTTTTCGACCCGGGTATTATGACGATTACCACGGGAATGTCAGTATGTATGTGCGTGTGTGTATGTGACGTTTTTGAAAGGGCTCCACTAAGCTTACAGATTTTCTATTTTATATTTATTATAGGGTGTGCCAAAATGTAACTTCCGTGATGGACCTCTTAAAATTGGAATTTTGAGTTCCAGGCCGAAAGTATTCAAACAAATCTCCTGTAAAAAATTCTATGAAAATCAAATAAATCCCTTACGCTCAAAATATGTCAGAAAATGCCCAAACACAACTCCTGCTAAAAGCGGAACTGAAATTCCAATTTTAAGAGGTCCATCACGGAAGTTACATTTTGACACAACCTAATATTTATATATTTGAACGAACTCGGATCGTTAGATTTTGAGTAATCTCAAAAATAAAATTTTCAAATAAAGGTTTTTTGCTGCTTGAAGAGCTCGAAAAAGTAGAGCAGATGTGTATAAGTTTGAAGAGCTCAAACCTTCGGAATATATAATTTCTCGAGCGTTTTGAACTCATATAGCAGGAAGTTCCAGAGATGGCCTACAAAGTCAACTGTTTTCCAGATTTTGTCAGTAGTGCACAAAAATCTTTACACCCCATCAAGTCCAAAACTCTTTAACAGCGTTACAATCGCTGATCTCTAGCACTCTAGAAATTTGAATTTTTATACAAGAAAAAAAAATTTTTACATAGCTTTAAACTCAACAAAGTTACCATGAGGCGCGCAGTAGCCTATCGGATCCGGCCCTTGCATTTCTAAAATGCATTGGACCGGGTTCGGATCCGGCGTACATCAATGAATATTTTCAATATTTAAGTGTATTATTCTGCTGAGCCCAAAAAAGTTAAAAACGAGCTCCAATCTCGAAAGTTCCCCCCTAGTAAGTCGCTCATGACCTTAGTAGTTTATGCGACTTTAAATAAATAAAAAAAAAAAAAAAAAAAAAAAAAAAAAAACAAAGTTACCATGAAATTTATTTCTTCTAAGCTTATTAAAAAGCTCCAAAATCATAAAATAGAGCCAAATCTTTTAAATATATAAATTTAAATTAAATTTAATATTTCTTTTATGCATAACAATTCATAGACCAAAATTATGATAAATTTAAATGATTTATCGTTGGAATAACAGTGTAATTTTGAGTGAACAGCCCTCATTGAATTGAGTGTAATATAGGATCAGAACAAAAACAGTATATAGAGGATAATTGGAAGAAGTAAAAATGTAACCAAAAGCATAGAGCATAGTATAATAAAAAGCCTGAAAACATTTTAGTGTTTATTGTTGAGGAAACAACGGGAGTATAACAGTGTACAAGCGGTAAGCTTCACCTCATTTCTGGCAATTACAGGGGATGCCAGAATCCGCCACAAGAATCGTCAACTCACACCGGGAAAGTTTTAGCCGCAGGGTTGCGTGCATCTTCCTCCTTTACTATACTCTATTTCCTTGTTTATCTCAATAAATTCGCTATTCTACTCGCTTTATTCCACTTGGCACACACTAATGTGGTATCACAGAAGCCCAAACACCCGGACAACTTTGACTCCGTCGCGCTCATTCGCACGTACTTGCCCATGTAATCGCACCCTCTCGCACCACAAAATTAACCCCTCCCTTGAGTACAAAGAGCTGCGGGACTCGTGGATCAATTGGTGCAAGCGAGATATCTAAACTTCGGGGTAGTTAACAAAGACAGTGATAACAGACACTCCCTTAAAGAGGGTGAAATTGAGCACCACTGACTCGCCATGTTAGCCGCGAAATTATCCCATTGGCTGGCTGTTAACTCACGAGCACCACTATTGGGTAAGCTTGGATACGCCTACTAACTAACAATTCCAGTTCTGCCTTTCTGGTTTTCCCTCTCTTTTTTAATTCACACGGCTCGTACGGGTTTGCTCTTGGCATACTCTTAGTTTCCCCCTCGAAACCTCAGTTATCAGCCGGCTAGTAGTGCACACTCGCTACACAACATACGGATCACCACGATTACCATTCAATAACTTTTAATCCCCGAATCATATTTATCTGCTTGTAAATTAAATACAAATATTTTATTTATGGATTATTTAAAAAATAGTTATCACTTTTTACATTCCAAAAAAATCAAAGTCAACAAGACAATGTCATGTCTGAAAAAAAGTGTAAGTTTGTTTTTTGATTTGATATTAACAGTGTGAATAATTTGTTAAAAGTTTCAAAACATTACTCAATAAATAAGTGACAGATACTTTCATGTGATGTGTGTCATTTCATGCTTGTTTTGTAACAATGTGCATTTTAGTTGAAGTTTTTATTTAATTCATCGAAATTTATTGAAAACAATTTATAAAAAAAAATATAATATTTTGTGATTTTATGTACTACTAAGTGTAAAATTTAGTTTGATTATAAATCATAATACGTTGTTTTTTGATTGATGCGATGGAGTCGCAACCGCTGATCGAGACTTCGTCGCAAAATAGTCAAGATATGGTTATACCAAAGCCAGCAACAAGCATTCCTAGGCATAGTATCGATTACATTTTAAAACGTGCCGGACAAAAACGGACTCATCAAGAGAGTGAAGAGATTTCATTGACATCGAGGGATACACAAGAAAGCACTGGTACTCGATTACAATGATTTATTTTGGTTATGATTTCGGAGAAAAAAAAATCTCTTTTAATATTTGAAGTCAAATAAGTTCTATTGAATTGATTTGAAATTTTGATAAATACAATTTTAATAATTTATGAATAATTCATTAATCGTGTTACTATAAATTAATTAATTCGTGATAATTGCATGAGGAAATTAATTTTGAGGGGTTACATAATTTTAGTATTAAGGAATAAAAGATATATGAAAAAAGTTTTACGAATAATAAGAATATATAATTACGAAGCGCTTGGTTAAGCCAGTGCATGACATTACATACACACGAATACTTGATCATATACATACGTTATGTGGGGAGTAAATAAACGTCCGACGGCGACTAAAATGTTCGTCTGCAATATATAACCCTCTCCTACCCAACACGCGTACGATTTCAACCCACAGTATCCCTGAAAGGGGCGCGCGACGCAATTAATCACGACGATAATCAGAATTAGGAGTCCAACCGCGAGGCTAGATTGCTCTATGCGGTGAATTGAGACTGAAACAATCGGACAACCATTTGTAAATAATTCATTTTCAATTAAGATTAAAAATTTTTATAATATCAAAATTAACAGCCGTCTACATGTGGAAATTTTTAAAAACTATAAATGTAATTTTATAAAAATATTTTTTTTAATTCTAATTTATCTTTCAAATAAAATAAAAAAATTGTCTGGTATCTAATAGTCTGATTTTTATAGTTTTTTCATTTATTTCAATTATTTATTAATATTTCTTCTTCATTTTTACGTAATAATTATTTTCAACTGTAAGTAATATATTAAATTGAAAGTAAATTATTCAGTGGAAAAAAATGTAAAATAGTAGGAAACATAAACACACATTGTGTATATAATATACATATATATGTATGTATAGAAACACGATGTAGACTCTAACACATAGCTAATGTCAACTTATAATTGGAAAATCGTTACTATCGTATAATTGTGATCTCTAATGTAATGCCCGCGTCTGTTACCACACGACTAATTTGTTGTCAGTATACAATATACTTGCGGGTAAAACGATACCTTCAACAAACGAATCGTCGGTACGTGCAAGACCATAAAAATAATTACCGTCATTTTATCATTACTACACTCATTTCAAACCAATTATCATAATGATAATATTCATATATATATACAACTTTTTTTTTTTTTTTTATCATACTCAATTTTCTTTCACTAATTGAAAAACTAGTATTTGATAAATAAAATATTTATTTATTAAAATATAAAAATAAACAGTAATTTGATGGTATTTGTATTTGAATAACTTAAATTATATGGAAATTTATTCTCGTCTTGAAATTTTTATTTTTTGTTCGCTGATAATTGAATCACTTAAATAAATAAAATAGTGCACGTAAAAGCAATTATTAATGCATATTATAGTCATCATTCTAATAGCCCAAGTCGTCACGTTATGTTACAATCAATAAACACACACAAACACATTATGTATTGTAATTTTAAAGAATTGCAATAATAATATAAAGAATAATTGACTTATCATTGATTTTTATTGACGATAATTATCAATTAAAACCCGGTGAATTTCGAAATACAAATTTTCGCAGTTGTAATTTTATTAGTTTAATAAATCAATGGATTATATAGTAATAAAATAAATTTCAGTTATCCCTTGATTGTTAATAAAAACATTAAAATTTCATTAGTCTCTGAAAAACGCAATAAGTCTATTAATTCATTGCATTATAATTAAATATTATTCCTTCCACTTAAATTCAAATTATCAATGAATATAATCTCCGCAAGCGGGGTATTTTAATATAAAATTATAATGAAGTAAAATGAAATAATAAAATAAAAAATTTAAACATTAATAAGCTAATAAACGAGTACACGAGTTAAAGAATAAAATTATGGTAAAAAATAAGTTGGAATAGCCAGGAATCGAATCTTGTTTCACTAATCGAATTATCATTAATTATGATACCGCGCACGAGAATAAAAAAGAAGCTAAAGGCCTGTATACTCGCTAATAAGGATAAAAAAGAGAGAATAAAAACTAAAAAAAAAAAAAGGAATGAAGAGACAAGACCGCACTTTAAGAGCTGAATTGACGTGTCTACTAATGGATCGCGTTTCTCCCTATATCTCCCTTGTGTCTTCTCTCTCTGGATCATCATCTTCACTCAGCTGTCCTTGTTTTCTTGACCTGTATAATCTTAAAACCACGCACCGTCACTTAGCTCGATAAGTCTTTTAGGATAGTAGAGAATTATTGGTAGCAAGAAGCATTCGAGGAATTTAACTAAAAAGTATACATATAGATAAACAAGAAAAAAAAATATGTACGTGTATATAAAGTGAGTCAGTAATTAGTTTTATGTTATTTTATTATGAAAACAAAGTTAAAATAAAAATAAGTGAAGATAATTTTGGGAAGGGATAATGTCTGTATTGCAGATGATGGTAAGAAATACAAGTTCCACGAGATTAGGTAGGGTTGCACCATAAGTAATAAGTGGTAAAAGTACAGGGAACGCTCATAAAACTCTTTGTTAGGGGTAATTCCGATCGCGTGACAGTACCACAGGGCCACTGAGCAATTACGTGTAATTTCATACCCGTTTATATTGCGAATAGCTTGTTTTTCGGGCGTAAGTCACACTCCCGACTCCCAACTACTGACTACCGATCCTGATGGAAGCACCCAAGGTAAAATACTAAAACAAAAAAATATTAAATTGAAATAAAAAATAAAAAACGAATGCGAATGAAACGAGGATAACAGCCGGGTAAACTGGTTGGCTGCCAGACAGGCAACGTTGTGTTCAACGACTTATAACGCGATCAACTTCTCCAAGTAAATTAATCCGATCGTTTTCAACCCATTTACTCTAAATTCATTGCGTTTGTTCATTAAACTATTATCGTATATTTAAATCTACCATTGTTTTACGTCAAACCTATTGTTTTAGCTTTTATTTTGTTAATTCAATCAATACACATTATCTAAACTTTTTAATTTCTTGGGAATTGGATTTAGCATACCTGTTTTTATTTTTTAGTTTCAATTAGATTTAGTTTTCTGAAATGTAACAATATTAGTGGTAAAATTATAATGACAATATTTTATGAAAAGTTTACATACATTTGTACACTCACTGATGAAAAAATTAACTTTATTCAGGAAGAAGAATTCTCATTTAAAAAAATCTTTCGCATAATTTAAAACAGCCAAAAACTCTTCGAAATGATTTTTTTCGGTCAAGATTTTTTTTTACTCGTTCGAGTTCAATTTTTTATCAGTACAGAAAAAATACTAATAAAAAATTGTCTTCTTTATTTTCTTTTTGAAAGAAAAAAAAATTTTTTTTCCAAAAAATTTTCTGCTTAATTCAAGAAAACTCATTCGGCTTAAAAACAATAAATAAGGAGTTTGACTCAAGTGTAAAAAATGAATTGGATTAAGTACATTTTAAAAGATCAATCAAGATTCAAAATCCAAGAAAATTTTATACTTTTACCAGAAAATGTTATTAAATTAAAATTATTTATCTTCAATGAAGAATTTTTTTTCTGTGCAGCTGTTGTTAAGTTCCCACCGTAATTTAAAATAAAAAAAAAAATGTTAGCAATGAATAATAAAGCATACATCGAAAGTAAATACTATATAGACATGCTGCAGTAGTACTCAAGCACCTGTAACAGAATAACTTCCTCTTGGTTGCTAGGACACGTGGCAAAACGGAAGCAAATCGGTAGGTTCTACTCGTGCACGGTTGTGAAGGTGGTACGGCATGCCAATGAAATCGATCAATTTATTAACTCTACATACTTTCTATATATTTTCATGAAACCGAAACTAACTTATAAATGTGCGAAAATATTTTTCTGATTAATAAATTTGAGTCAATAGTTAATGAATTATGAAATACATGTGTAATAATTATATACACTACTGTAAGTAAAAGACATCACACACATATTGAAATAACGTGTGTTTGATAAGCCGACAAATTGATTTCCGTTCTATTCGTTGAATTGTCTTCGTTATCACGACGATCTCGTGAACGATTTAAGTGAATTATCGTCTCGATCAAATCTCCCAGGTGAGGATGCTAGTTACATCATCAAACAAATCAAACGTATATGTGTATATATATATTTATATATATAAATGCATGTATGGTATAGAAGTATGAGATATTTGCCGAGTAATAGTAGTATGTATGCAATCATTGATACAGACACACAGCCAGGCAATCGGCGCAATTATCGCGCATATCGTAGTCTACGGCCAGTCGTGAGTAGAGTAAGTGGTTCGTTAATGTATGACTTGGATCTAATTTGGTTTCATACACTTTGTTCTGATCATTTGCTTGATATATATTTCATCCGATCATATTCTCCAGGTCTCTACAGTATTTACTCATGTATGACTAACTATTACACAGTACGTATGAATGTATGGAATAATATAACAATACGAATGAATTGAAGTGAGTTAGAATATAGAGTAAACTCGACACATCGTCGGTATAGTCTGATGCCGCTAGAGATATCCCAATAAAGCTTGCACGCCACCAAACAATTAAATTATTAACCAACAGCGATAACGAGGCACGGTAGCGCTGATTACTATTATAATGAACGTCGCTTGTACCTTTATGTTATTTCTTCCCTTTATTTTATATTCACTCTTTTTAGCCTTTATTATTCATTTAGTCGAATAAAAATAATTATCAATTTCATCATTGTGAAATTGAAGATTTTTTAAGTGAATGTGATAAATAAATTTTTGTTTTTCATTAAAATGACTTTAGTTTTGACACTTTGAATTAATACAAGGATTGGGGTAGCGCAAAAAATTAAATTTTTTTTTTTCGAGTCTTCTATAATAGATATTTATGTCATAAGGCCGTGAAGTGGCGGTTTTCTGACAGCGACGATATTTCGATATGAGCTTAAGGTTTGTGGCGGGAAGGCACGAAACGGGTAGAATTTTAACGTCCGAAGCGTAGCCGAGGACGGAAATTTTCGCTCATTTTCGACCATTCGCGTCACAACCATTAAAGCGAATATCGAAAAAAAGTCGTTGTCAAAATCGCCACTTAACGGCCAAATGACATACAATATTTTTTGTTATTATCGCTCCATAAGTTTAACTTTTGAGGGATAGGAGGCAAATAATGGCATATTTAAATTTTATGAAGTTTCACAAGAGCAAAAAAACTTAATTTCATATTAATTATCTTTTTATTAATATTTATTTATATCGTGGTTGTTATTTTATTAACATTAAGTCCGCTTCATAATAAACTGCCAGCAGAGAAATAATTAGCGCCACTCAATAGTAACTGTTTAAAATTTACTCAAAATCATTGATCGGTACACTAGAATGTGACTTTTTTTTTTACAATCTCTTTAAATTTCGTCTGGGTGTACTCGAAAAGTTCGTAAAAAAAAAGAGGGGGTAAAACTTTACGGCCTAGGCCGTGAAAAAAAGATGGTATGGTAGAGTCTCTAGAAAAGAGTCCCTTTACAAACGCCATCCAGCGCTCAAAAGTTAAACTTTTGGAGCTAGTATAACAAATAGTATATTACACCCCTTGGGAAGGAAAATAAGAAAAGCCTCAGATCACATGTAATTGTTGGCCGAGGCCAAGCCGAGGTTCTTTTTTACTTCCAAAGGGCTGTATACTATTTTTTTGTCCGACAAAGGCGGAAAGCGGCAACTTTGTGTAGCGCAGCGGGACGAAAGTTGCCACTTTCCGCCCGGAGGGCAAAAGAAACTATTTTTTTAAGAACTTCTTAACAATGTTTCGAAAAAATGAATTTTTTTTTATTTGGAAAAAAAATGATTTACTATCTAAAACTTGACGTTGGTGTTTTGATTTCTGGAGTTTACTCGAGATTTCTATTATATACTTTTCTAAACGAAAAATTGTAATATCATATACATACACAGAAATGTACAGGATTTCATAGAAAAAGATATCCTTTGAAATTCAGAGGTAATATTCAATTTCGTGTAAGGAAATCGAGACACATGCCACGAAAGATTGTTTGTATATGACAGTTTGATTTTTGTAAGGGACACATGTTTATATTGAAGAAAATAATTCTACTGTTAAGGGAGAAAATTGTATTATAAATAAATAATGTGTTCTTTGTGATAAAAGTGATTGTCTTATTTTTGAAAATCTAAAAAATATATTAAAAGAGTGATAAGAAAAAAAATTTAATAAATAAATAATGCTGATGACAGCTTAAGAGCCTTTTCACAAATGTATCTGATATCAGCATTATAGCCACACTCTAATTATATCTAATAATTTATTAAACCTGTTTAAAGTAATATTCGATGATGAAAACAAAAATAAATAATCAAATTTGTTAAACACTTTTATTAAGATTACCTTCCAGGAAGATTGGCTGTTGCTTTTAGCAAGATTGTGAATAAAGAAAAAGAAAAAATAACTAAAGAAATATAAAAACAAAAAAAAATACTAAATTCCATATAATCCTCTTTGGTCTTTGATGGCGGCAAGCTCCGCTCACTGTTTGACGGCATATGTTTTTTGTACACTTCAATTTAATTTTTTTTAGTTTTTTATATTTGATTTTAATTCCTTCCGATACTAGTTTTAAATGCAGCAAAAAAATGTTACGATCGGTTGAAACGCAAAGGAAATGTTTTATACGGAAAATTACAGATTTACTGATATAGATATATGGATTAATATTACTTTAAAGGAAGTTGGGTTCAGTACACAAACATGTCGATAGGTGTTTTCCTCCTGCGGGAAACTCTGCAATTATACGCGATAAAGCGATGGTAGATAGTTACCGTTAGTCGATCGCTAATGAACCGTCAATTAATAAGCCGCGAGTCGAGTTTAATATGGTTAACTCACAGACATCAATTTACTCGAAAGTGAGAAGTGTGTTGTTGAGGAACACTTTCGCATGTTACTCAATATCATCCTACCATAAGTGTATATTAAAAAATAAATATATTCAAATTATCGTCAAGAATTTTTCAATGAATAAAAATTACATTAAAAATCCTAAAATCGATAAAAATGTTATTACTAAATTACACTAAAAGTACTGCTCTTCATTTAGACCCTAATTAATGAATAGTCTTAATGTTTATTATTAATAATCAATTATTATATACTTTAGACCAATTTCTAAAAATGATCAACGGTTTATTGAAACAACTTTTTCAAAATTGAATGAAAATTTTTTGTAGAAGCCTGTTTTGTTTTTGAACTCTTCGAACGAATTTCGTTTCAAATGTCTTAAAAAGTGGGAACCGTTATTTATTTATTTTCGCTCAAAATAAATAATGTTCTTTGATTTTATATCTTCTAAATTTTGAAAAATATTTACATCCCCTAAGATCTTATAATTTATCTTTATTGTATTGCAATTTTTTGTTTAGTTTAATAAATTCAAATCTACCCGGATCAAAAAATTTAATCTGTTTTATGTTAAATGAAAATTTTTAATATTTTTCATTCAATTTAATTTTATTAAGTATATCTATTTTATATAAGAATTTAATCTGTTTCAGCCCATACTATTCCCATTTCAGACCAACTACAGACCATTTTTAATGTTATAATAAAATTGTTTTTTACTGTTTCAAGAACAAAATCAGACTTTTTTTCATGTTTGTTTCACAATCTAAAGTTCATCCGGAAATTCATCATGAACCAAAATTTTTTTTGTACGGGCTATTCTTAATATTCACTAGTAAACGAGTAAAGAAGAAGATGAGAATAGTTTTTCCTATTTCTTTTTTGAAGTCAAATTTATATAAGTTCTAGTGTAGTAGCTCCATGAACATAAACTTTTACATGACAGTTGAATCTTGTTACAAGACCGTTTTCTTTCTTTTGTTCGTATGAATACGTTTCCAATGTAAGACACTACACTGATAGAAAATTTATGTTGACTCAAGAGATATTTTCTTGATCTAAGAATTTATTTTGGAAGACAAATGATTATTTTGCTTTAATAATTTCTTGTCTTGATTTAGATTTTCTTGGCTTAAGAGCTATATTATCTTTAATCGATACATTTAGTTTTTCAACCAAAATAACATTATCGTTTAAAAAACTTAAAATAATTCATCAAAGTATATTTCAAAAACTAAATAGACTTTAATTGTTATACCGAAAAAAAATTATTTCTTGGAAATAAGTAAATTAATGACTCAAAAAAAAAGCCATTCTTAACGCAAGTCGGTAACATCTTGAATCAATGTTATCGCCTATCTTGAACTAAGAGACAAAAATTCTTGAAAGAAATATACCTATATCTAGTTTCAAGAGTTCAAATTTTGAAGAAAAAAAGTTTCTTGAATGAAGATTGTTTTTCTATCAGTGTAGTAGTCTTATATAGAAGCACATCTATTATGAACTATTGTATTCTACAAGTTTAAAAAGTTGACAATTTCGTATGAGTTCATCTCTGACTATATTGTGTCACAACCGCACTCGTGAATATTTTATCACCCTCGCAGCGCTTGAAAGTATATTTTTTCTCACTTGTTCTCCAGTGACATAACGCAGCCTGCCGGCTCATTCTAGAACTCACTCAAAGAATAACTTATTACTTTTCTAACTTGAATCTTAAACAACTATTTAATTTACATCAAACGATCAACAACAGTCATAACTTTGTCAACATAGGTTTATTTAATTATAATTTACATCCAAATCGATACTCGCGTCACTTATAACTAACAAAAGATTAAATTCTACAGTACATAATACGCATTCTAATTTATATAAAAGCTAGTTGTTGATCGCCGGCTTTGCTGAGCTTAAGTTTAATTTTAGTTATGTTATTTAGTATTTTAATTTCAAGGATTTATGGTGTTAATACTGACAAAATACTTTTTAGTTGATCTCGAAAAAACAAAATTGATTTTCAATTTTGTGTATTGACACACGGAAAAAAAATTTATCTTGAATCAAGATGAAAATTCTTGAACCAAGAAAACAATTTTGAAGAGTTTCATTGTCTTGAATTAAGACGAAAAATTCTTGAATCAAGTAAAATTTACTTAAGCGAAAAAAAACTTCTTAGTCTAAGAATTTTTCTACTCAAACCAAGAAAACGAAATTCTCCAAAATTATTTACTTAATTCAAGTTAATTTTTTTTTCTGTACATCTCTATATAATCTTAATCAACGTTCTATTGAACTTGACAAATGCTGTAGTAGTTAGCCGTCAATAAGATTACAACATTTAGTTCAGTTAAATGGAGTTTGAAGAGAATGAAACTGCAATAAAGCTTATTATTTTTTACACCAAGAAAATATTGATAGTATTTTATCATTTAAACCTTCACTGAGGCATAATGGATCTCGTGGTATGAATTTGATTCTTAGAAATTTAGTAGTCAAGTCTGTCAGACATTTCCAAAAAGAACATCTATTGATTAATTAGCATGGACGAAATAATGAAATTTTCAAAACTGATCCAAACGTGTTTTACTTTTTCCAGTAATGTCAATACTACACGAGTCAAACATTAAATAAAAAGTCTAGTGAGATGATTATCTTATCATAATTGACTAATATACCAAATTTTAATAAATTCTAAAAAGTAATTCTACGACCTACAGTACTGCCTTGATTAAATTTAGTTATATTTGTTGCAAAAAAAATCTGAAAAAATTGGATTATTTTAAAAATAAACTTGTTGTGTACTTACTACTCTTATTTTAATTGAATTTGATTTTAAAATAACTCAGTAATCTCTCTTGACTGACAAGGAAAAAATAAATGTTAAATGAGTATCAAAAAGCAGCATCTGTAAGACAAATTTTTTCAAAGGTTACGCGTGTCTTCTATTGACGTATAACTCGATTAAGACGAATGAAAATTGACGATAAATTAAAAGGCGTTTCGAATTAGTAAACCAAGAATCAGTATGTTGACCCATTGGATTTGGTTTGACAAGAGTATTTCAGTGGAGACTTTGGTCCTAAGTGTTCGTCCATTACGTTATCTCCACGTGTCAATCTCTTAAGTAGCTAGAGGACTCAACTAAGACCCCTTCACATACTACCGTTGATACAATCTTTCGTTTCTCTTTCTTCACGCTAACTGTATACATTATAATATAACATGTAGCCTTGAAAAATAAAAAAAATCAAGTCATACATATACAGGTAAATATTTCAGTGATGTTATCTAAATTATTTCACAAATTGTTAAATACATTAGACATGTAATAGCCGAAAGAATTCAATAAAATATTCTATTTAATGACATTTACACCTAATGAATAATTTAATGAGGAAATAAATTATCGAAAATTGATTAATTAAACTACAATCAATATAGCACGTAATGTAAATATTATAGCAATTAATATACATACATACATATATAATACATATTGGTGTGTGTCGTAACTGTTGATATTAGGAGTACTATGTCACATTATTGACTATTTTGTTGATAATTATCAGCCACTCAAGCGTCTATCAACATCGCCATGGAAGGTCAAATTATTAGCTTGTTGGTTAGCTAACGTGGCTTTGGGAAGTGAACCATAGGATGCTATATACCCTCTACTCGGTAGCTGTTTATAACCCCGCAATTCGATACGATGCACGATGAGAGAAGGTTAATTGTGCAGTTAACGAGATCCCGGTAATTTGTCCTCACTATACATAAATCTTCTCTCTAGTTGCAATTATATTACAGTAAAGATAATTAATCTTTTACAATATTCAATTTACCAAAATTTGTTAATAACTTTTTTTTTAGTGTAACATTATATTTACTCGTCTTTCATAAGCCGTCAGAATTATGATTTTAATTATTTATAGCTACTGAAATTACTGTGCTATACAAATTTGAAAGGCGAACAAAAGAGAACCGAAGCTATTTAAATTAAATTCCGTTTAGAAAAAATTCTTTTCTCTGTTGTATGTAGATGAATTTTGTTCATAGTGCTTACATTAATAATACACATTCAACACCAAAGCATATATATTATATATTATATATTAGCTGTCCCCCTAATTTGATTTTACTGGAATATAAACACGGAACTCTGTTGTGTATTAGGTATAACTACTTTTGATTACAAAATAATTTCGGTTAATGAAATAAAAATAATAAATTCAAAGTTAAACTTTGAATCTTGGAATCTCGTCATTTTAGCCTAAGAAATCATCATCTTCGATCGATGTAAACAAATTCTTCATTCAACGATTCCTTTCAACTATAAGAATCTTTTTAATTTTTTTAACTTCCCACTATGAAAATCAATGGTTTTCAAACAATCGGAAGATTATTGGTTTCACCCTGGTTTTCGAAAATCGAGTTCTCACCAGATCAACACGTTTTAAGGTCCTAAGAAGCTATTATGACTATTTCTACGAGGGTGTTCCTTCGTATGTACAACTGTGTATGAATATATATACTGTGAAAAATTTTACGTCATTGCGTCAAAGATTTTGTGTTAAATATTTAACACTTCCATGTGTAAATTTAACATTTATTGTGTTAAATTAACACACAGAAAAAAAAATTTCTTGATCCAAGAAAATTATAAGGAAGATCGGAGTTATTATGGAGCAAGAAGAAATTTTCTTAGCTTAAAAAAATTTAACTTCGTTCAAGAAATTTTAACTTTATTCAAAAAATTTTCAGTCTTCCTTAAGTTTTTCTTGATTTAAGAAAATTTACGCTTGACTTAAAACTTTTTTTCTTTCTGTGCATAACAAAGTGTTAAATTAACACAAAAAAGTGTTAAAATTTAATATAAAAATTATTAACACAAAATTTTTTGACGCATTGACGCAAAATTTTTTACTGTGTATGATACCCGGGTTGAAAAATTTAAACTAATTTTGAGCAAAATGATCTGCATTTTAACAAATTGATCTACATTTGAACTTTTAAATGAAATTTCTTTATTTGATCTACTATCCAAATTAATTTTGAGCCGTTTTTCGGTTTTAACCACCTGTCAGTAAAATAATTGAGCAGCTGAAGATTAATATTTTATGCTGTTCCTAATCTGATGGGACTAAAAAATTTGATATTTTTAGTCTAGTTAATCTGTACTTGGATTTTATATATTGTATCATAGGCCAAAAGTCGACTAAGATGACGAATTATAATTTTTTCGAATTAAATATTAGCCAAATTTCTTTTCTGAATATCAAGTGTTTGGAAAATGCATTCATTTTAATCTGTTACATTTCCGCGATCCCACAATAAAACAATTAATCGCTTATGTGTTCAGCAAAAATAACATGTATGTAAAATTCTTAGTCCTTTGACTAAATAACTACTTGTAAAGTTTAGTTTTGGAAATCTTATAATGACTTTTTTCCTACTGCTGAAGAGATGATTGTTGTCAGAAAATTTCTAATAAATTTTATTGGAGTTTAATAAATATGTCCTAAATTTCATAGCTCAAGAAGTCCTAGTTTATAAACAAAAATATTTTTTTACATTATACCCACCACTCTGACGCAAACTGCATATGAAGTCAATTATAGCGAAATTCGTTTTTAGCCGATATCTGATTATTAAAAAGCAAAAATATTTAAATCGGTTGACCCTGGAGCCTATCCCTGGAATTATTACCTATTTCTCTTGAGGTTCTATCAAATCTTATGTCTGTAAGAACTGTATTTGAAGAATATGAATTATTTGACAATTAACATTTCCGCACTCCTGGATGGGGAAGAAATTTTGGAAGATCCTATTCAATATAATTTCTACATCATAAATAAAAGATTCCTAAACAACGTCGAGTTCATAGAAACTATTGTTTAGAAATGAGAGTTTTTCATTATTAATGCCCGTTGCAATTCCTTTTTTGGTTGAAATTTGATAAAATTCATTCTTAACTGAACTTGACATCATACACGAACATTCCGACCAAATACGGAGTCAATTCGGAATAGACAATTTTTTGGAGCGTTTTGAATTCGTACATAGCGAATAATTCAAACGTGTATTGCAGATTATATGAAATTTTTCTAAATGAAACTGACAATATCTCGAAATTTTTCGTTTAAAATAGATAATGAAAAAATTAGAATGATTTAATGTTAAATCCATCATAAAAATCTATTTGCTTCAAAATCTGAATTTCATATGAATTTGAATCAATTAAAATTTTTCTTGTAAAAATTTCTATTCTTAGTTCAAAACAAATTTCCTCATCTAAAATAACATTAAAATCTTTTAAATAAATGAAGTTTTTATTTCAATGTATTCCAGCAGGGATTTAACATTTTTTTTTATGATGACTCAAAGTTAGTTTTTGATCTCTTGCGTGACAAATGTTTAAAACTAATCGATGATTACATATTAGTCAGATTACATAAATATACTTCTCTTAATTTAAAATTTTATTTTACATTTGTGATCTTTTAATGGATCAGCTAATTCTGGTTGTTCTTCGATTGATCAATACGATTGAATGAAAAAATGATTAAATATCATACGATTACTTATTTTTCTTCCAATCCAACCTGATACTTGCAACAACAACACACTAACAAAAAATAACAAATATGAGTATTGTACTTTTTAACATGAATAGCCAAAAAATTTTCGTAAAGCAATTTCGGATTAAATCGATAAATTCCATGCCACTAAAATAAATTATTTTTCATCGGCTAAAGGTAAAAAAAATAGTTTTTCATTTTATTTATATGAATTCAAACATAATTAATTATCGAGAATTTTTGTCATTCAATTGAAAAATTTTACCTATAAAAAAAAGTTTTTAAACAAGATAAAATTTTATTAGCTATTAAATTTAGTTATAAAACCTTTACACTAACAAAATCAATGAAATACTCATAAATTTAAATCAAAATCCGTCCTTTTAAAATAGAGAACGACTAAACGCGTAACCGGACAGACAAGCAAACAAACAAACAGATGTTGCGAATGACTTAATTAAAAGGTAATATATAATATAAATGCAAGTTTTTATTCAAATTATTATTTATAAAAACCAACATAGCTGTTAAATAAAATAACGTGCTTGTAACACAATAATTTACATTACTCACAAAAACAAGCTATACACTAAATAACATACAAAAGCTTTATTACTATAATTTAAGAAATTAAGATCGTAATTTCTTTCTCGAAAAAATAATATACCTGTTACGAAATTATTTAAATATAGTATATTTAATATATTATAGCTTGTATTATTTATTATAGCTTGTATTGTTTATTGTTATAACAAAAATTTTGATTGACAGGAGAAAATAGTTGTAATTCGACGGGAGGTGGAAGTGATGAAGAACTTGGACCAAGATGTGACGATGACGCTAATGGTAGCAACAGTAAAAAGAAACATCGTCGTAATCGGACGACCTTCACAACTTACCAGCTCCACGAACTTGAGCGAGCTTTTGAGAAATCACACTATCCGGATGTTTATTCTCGAGAAGAACTTGCGATGAAAGTCAATCTACCAGAAGTTAGAGTTCAGGTGAGTTTGATCGGTGCGGTAATTATGAGGTTATATATTAAGTATATAAATAATATAGTAGCACAGTATAATGGATAGATCAGAAGGATAATTTAACAAGCTCGGTTAATCAAAGAAAATTTAATTAATTATATCTGATGACAGCGATAAAACCACGCAGTCGCGTGTGTTTAAACATATATCGATCGGAATGAGATTAACTCATACTTTATCACAATCGCTGCGTTATTTTTTTCCCTCATTGATTGATTATGCAAATTACAAAATGCTATTTATTAGGGTGCCACAAAAAAACCAAATGTTTTTTTTGTGTCTACAATTAAACTACATTTCAATTCACAAAATAACGGCTTTTAATGAGAAATGTCTAGGGGTCATCCAGGATTTTTCAAAACTTCGAAATCATCAAAAATAAAATTTTTTTTTTCTTAAAAATTATTTGTCATTTTATATCCCGAGTCGAAAAATTGTAGCATTATTTTGAACTGATTAAGCTGCTAGCCAACAGTTGAAAAATAAAAATATTATTACAATCTGAAACTGTAATTTTTCCAATTTTCATTACGAAGCGCCACACAGAAAAAAAAATGTTCTTGAATCAAGTATAGAATTTTGAAGAACGTAATCTTCTTGATTTGAGTAGAAAAATTTTTGAACTAATAAATTTTTCTTGATTTGAGGAAATTTTACTTGATTCAAGAATTTTTCGTCTTGATTCAAGACAATTACCCTCTTCACAATTATTTTCTTGGTTCAAGAAATTTTCTCTCGAATCAAATCAATTTTTTTTTCCGTGTACGTTTACATTATATTATGTAATTTTTCCATTTTTCTTTTTTCCGTGTTCTTATGCACTGAAAAATCTTTACCTGGTAAATTTAATTTCATTTTAATCTTTGAAAGCTCTAAAGCTATGAATTTCTTTTAAATTTCCAAAAAATACCAATAAGATAAATTTTAACCCGTCAGCACTCACGTGAACTTTTCAGTAATCTTTACTCTCGTGATGAGAGATTTGCTCACGTTTAATATGCATGCGGCCGAACAGCTATACACTTTCAAAGATACACGAACTGGTCCGAACGTTACCGAAAGTAAATTTTTTTTTTGTTACACCTATAATCCCGTGATGAGAAAAAGGCTCTCAATTTCCAACGTGCATGAGAAATAGTATATTACACAACTAGGGAAGTAAAGTAAGAAATGTCTCAGATCACATGTTTGTCAACCTCGGCTTCGCCTCGGCCGACAATTACATGTGATCTGAGACATTTCTTACTTTACTTCCCTGGGTGTGTAATATACTATTTTTATAAATTATATATAATATTAAAGCATTTCAAAAGTTCATAATTTGAAAATAAATAAAATTACTCGAACATAGAAAAAATTTCATCTACCCTTTCCATTTGAAAAAAAAAATTTTCATTGTTTTCAATCAAGCGTAAGCAAAATGTTCATAATCTAAGTGCTGACGGGTTAAAATTATCTTGACACTGAAAATTTAAATCGCACGCGCTTTAATTATATCCAATAAGAACTCGAGGATCACATTTTTGATAATTTCGTTACTCAATAATTTTAAATCTATATGAAAATAATAAACAATAATAAATAATAATTAATTGATAAAAAATACTATTTCAAATTGTAATAGAAGCTATTTAAACGTAGAAAAAGTTACACTAAATATAATTTGTTTTATTGTTATTATCTTATTACTTATAATGTTATAACAAACATTCCAAACTTCTTTACAGCGCTTTTCGCATTGAAAACTAGGATTTCATAAATAAATTCACCACAAAATATTTCAATTAATTAACCAGATTGACTAGCCACAGGAACCGGTAGCAGACAAAGAAAATTTTCCAAAGCAAAGCGAGAAAGATTAAATGAAAGAGAGTAAAAGGGCAGATATAGTAATATAATAATGCAATAGAATTTTTAGCTTCCAAAAAAAAAAAAAAAATAAAAAAACAGAATAAGGTAGTGCGTCTGTTACGAGGAAAAGAATAGTAATTAAAATTTTTAATTGCATTTAGAAGCAGCCGTCGAGTTCATCCTTTCCTCTTCACTTTTTTTAACCTTACTTTTTTCTTTTTACCTGCCACTCTGTATACTCTGTATACTCGGTTCTGGTCGTCGTGTGCCGGTGGCATACTCAGCGACAATGATGAGACTTTTTCCAATTTTCACTAAGTGGAGAGCGACTTTTTTATAGGTTTATTTTATCCGTTCGGCAATGCAAGCGCGAGTACTCTTGATCCCTTAAGCTTATTATCAAAGAGGGTAAGAGAACAGTAAGAGACTGAGGACTGAGATACAAAAATAAGCCATAAAATAACACATGAGCTTTATCATTTTTAATTGACAACACAGTGATGTCACTCATTGTCAGATTTATCCCCATAATAACGTCCAACTAAATTACTAATTCCCAAAGGAAACAATTATCCTTCCATAACAATTGCACGTGACATTCAACCAATATCATATAACACAGTAATCAGGGAATGCAATAACCAGAAACTAATATAGATTATTACAGATACAGATATATATCTGGAGGTTAAATGGCTATTTATGCTCGCTTGAATTCAGCCCACTGATTGGCCGTACTATCGACTATAGTATAGTCATCAAGACCATTAAATCGCCGCGATCACCGCGCTAATTTATTCAGAGTTCCCGGTTGTGATAGTGCCCCTCTACCCTCTTCTATAACTTGTGTTTGCTCGCTCAAATGGAATCCACTCTGCTCTGTGCGCGCGTTTCATCCTATTTCAATATATATACATATATATTGTAGAATCAGTTATCCAGAGGCACCGCCCCCTTCTATCGCGCCTTACCTATTGTATTGTCAATTGTACTCGCGGTAAATTCGTTTTGGAGTTTGTCTGATCACATTTTACCTCAACCAATAACGGATCGTGTTATATCAGAGTAAATTATTATGAACAATGATCACGAATCCACGGAGGCTTAATGACTTAATACATAAAGTTAGTATATCAGGACAGTTGTAGTATGATAATAATAAAGTAATAATGATGATTTCTGCATAAAATAAGAATGAGCATTGAGTGGCATTTCTCTGTCATTGTAATAAGCAAGAGATGGTATTATAATATAAAATAAGCTTTCCTACTTGTATTGTATTGGAACTACCTCGACGCCGTTCCATTATATTATGAGGCTATTGTCGAGGCCACGTATTACCCTTCCTGTCACGCGATCACTTGTTCTAACCTTTAGTTCCCTTTTTCTCGTTTGGTTAAACTAATCTACTTTCTCTCTTTTTCGTTCACTCTATTTTAGAGGGAATATACATCACAAGATAGCAGATATCCCGTGTAACTAATTTGACGATTTCGTTGCTTGACTTTCGTAATCGATACGTCGTTCATGTTCGTGTATTTTCTTTTTTTATTTCTCATTTTATTTGCACGGAATCACTATTTTATGATAGTTTAGTTTATATACAACATTAAATAAATCTAAATAACTTTATGTTGTTTAAAAATTATCAAGATGTTAAATTATTGGTTGTAAAAATAAATTACATTTAATTTTTAAAAATTCGTTAAAAAAGAAAATAATATAGAAAAAAATTTGATAATTTAAAGATATATGGACCATCAGTTAAATTATATTTGTTATTTTGTTTTTGATTTTTATCTGTTGTGAAAATCTATATTGAAATCGAATCGTCCAGAGAATGCGGAAATTAAAAGGTATTTCCTCGATTGTGAACAAACTATTTTCAGAATGGACCTATTTTATTTTGGTCAATGTGAAATTGGCAATGACAGGTCTGACGGGTTTGTGAACGCTTGGAAAAGAGCCATGAGAAATGAGAGGAAAAAAAACATATAAAAGGGAGATTGATTTTTCGCGGTATCCCAACTAATTTGGCGTCCAATCGTTTAGCTTTTCCCTCTCTGTGCTCTTCTATTTCTCCCCCATTTTGTCTCTTTTCGTGATTTAGTATGGCACAATTGACAATTGGAATGCATCCGATTGCTTGCAACACTCGATCACTGAATTATATATAAATATATGTATTTTTTACTTTTTGTATTCTGTAGTATAATATTATCGTGCCTAAAACCATATTTTTTAAAAAAGTAAACAATGTTATCTTGTAACTTAATATTTTTCGTCATGATATAAATTGACTCGATAGTCAAACAATAATGCAACATTCAAGTTTTACTCTTCTTAACTTGCGACATACCGTTAAGGAATCACGCAATCCTATCTGATCTCTATATACCTCGAGACATCGTGCGATAATGGTATATAATAAAAATAAAATAAAACCAACAGAAAACACATCACAAAAAGTCGTTGCCAACAAGAAAATAATATTTATATTATTTACCAGATAGTTGGCACGGTAACGTTACGCCCAAATTTTTATACAGAAAAATAGTACTAAATTTAACGAAAGGTTCATCAATGATTACGTGTAATTGAAATTATTATCAATGAAGAAGTCATTTTTATGTAGAATTGATATTCAAACCAAAATTATTTAATAAAAATAAAAGGCATTCTACGCATCGCATTTAAGGTGTGCACATGCCCAACGTTGGAGTGTAGCAAGAGATACAATGAGACGAAGCAAGTGTGGCACATTCATTTTTTCATATCACTCATAGTCTTAATATTTATATAGAGTAAATTCGAAATAATACCAACAAATTGATAAAAGCATTACAATGAGAAAAAGTAATTTCTGCGCAAACGTCTAATTTGTTAAACTATAGTTTCTCACCGACCAACCAATTCAGAATATAGATTTTTTTTATTTTTAAAAATGTTTTACACGATTATAAGAAGACATGAACGACTTATTTTGCATGTCTTAAGCGCAAAGCACTTCAAGGTATGCTCTACTAACGCCAAAAAATAAAAACTCGTTAATTTCAGCTCTTCAAATCTTTTTAAATGAATTATATCTGGTTAAACAGTGAAAATATGCATACCGAAATAAAGACAAAACATTAATGAACAAATTTCATACATTGTAAAGATCCGAAATGTCGTAATAGGTAAAATTTTAAGCAGTTTCCATTTGAATTTAGTGGGAAGTTTCAAGGATGGCCTGTAGGATCCACTGTTTTACTACACAGAAAAAAAGGTTCACTTGAGTCAAGAAAATATGTTTTTCTTCTTAATTATTTTCTTGAGCGAGAAAAATTTTTTTTTGACACAAGAAATTTCACTTATTCCAACAAAATTAATTCTCTTACTTGAAGAAATACGTATCTTGATCCAAGAAAATTTATTTAACTCAAGAAAATCTTCTTGCTTTGAGAAAGTTTCTCTCTTGCTCCAAAAAATTAAATATCTCGATGGTAAATTTTCATTAATATTTTTATTGACTAAGATGTCAAATTGGAAGATCAAATAATATTGAATCATTTTTTTTCATTCAATATGTAAAATTGCACGCTAAAATAGTATAAAATGGGTATCAAATATTCAAGAGAAAAATTTTCTCAAGGCGAGAAAATTTTTTTCTTAACTGAAGTAGGTGGCGCTACTTCCCTAAAGTATCTAAAAATTTTGATCAAACATGAAAATTTATTGTATCAAGTATTTACGATAATTTGAATTAAGAAAAAATTACTTTCACCAAGAATAGAATTTCAAGAAAAATTTTTACTTCAGCCAACACAACTTCGGTCTTACTTCAGGCACCCAAAAATTTTCTTGAGCCAAGAATTTTGTTCTCCAGAGTCAAGAAATTTTTCTTTTTGTGTGATTTTTTCTATAATTACGAAGGCACCAAAAGTATTCGAAAAATCGATTTATGAGATTACATCGTAGTACTCTAATAGCAATGAGGGTAAAAAAACTAGTAAAAAAAATTTAATTTCAAGTATCCAATAAAGGCAAAGGAATTTTTTTGTTTTTAAATTAAAGCTCAAATAATTCTGCATAAGGTTGAATATAACTTTGAAATAATTTAACAATTTAAATATAACATTTAATATAAGCAAATACTGTAAAATTTCAATATACAGTAGTTGAATTTTTTAGGTGGGTACGTTTTACCCAGCTCGTCTGTCAGGGGTAAATATTTATGTTTAGTTTCAAAAATATGGCATTTTACATTTCTTATCTTAAGAATTCAGCAAAAAAATTTTTATTATGTATGGAAATCACCCGGTTACTACATTTTCTTAATAACACGGGTAACAGTAAATTTAGTTGATTATGAAAGAATCGAAATGATTTTATTTCAACTAGCAAGTGATCACATTAATCTGAAATGATTTCAACTATATAAATAAACAGCATTTTGAATCTTGATATTTTAGTGTGAAGTATACGAAAGTAGTAATCAAAAAAAAGTACTAACAAATATTGTTCTAAAATTCATTTACATGTTTAAAACTTTTTGGAATTTCCAAAATAAGGTATCCGCGGGTAATAAGGTCTGTCGGGTAATAAGGCCTAAGTGAAAGAAATTCTATTTAAAATTACCGCTTCCGCTAAAGACTTCTCTAGTAGAAGCGTGTAGCATAGAAATGTCGCTACAAGTTTATAGAGTCCCGAAACAACGTTCCTTGTCTTCTATATTTCATCATCCGCCATATGCTAAAGTAGCGCAGAAGAATTCCTAAAAAACGACTTGAGTAAATGGTAAACATTTTTTATAATTTTATATTTAATAATTTAAAATCATTGTTCTAATTTTTATTAACATCTTAAAAAGTATTGTTGCTCAATTTAAGTGATGATTGATCTCTAATACCAATTTTACCAAGTATAGTATAACTATTTCCAGTATGTATAACCCGCAGGCCTTATTACCCTACCGTAGTAAAATAAGGCCTCCATTATATTTTATGGCTGATGTATTAATTTAAAAATTAATGATACATTGCAATAATTGAATGCAATTTTTTTGATTTTTTTCAAAATCTCCCTTACCTAGGCCTTATAATCCGCCGGTACCTTAGTAATTAAAATGATTCATATCCGTATATACAACATTTTGTGACAGTATAATATGTATTCAATAATTGAAAATGATTCTTAAATTTGTTCTCTCATACAAGATATCAACAGGCTGATTAGGTCAAGTCTGCCACAAATAATTAATGTTATTTGGATTATACCTCATAACTCAACACACAAAATTAAGGTGAGCCTTTAATTGGTATATATTATGGAAAGCAAAGAAATGAATGGGGTATCATTGGGATATACAATATATAATATAAATACAGTGGCAGGTCGCGTGTAACTGCGCGTGTCATAGGTGAGTGACCACGCAAGACTGTGTATACACATGTTTTTCAAATGTTTATGTATTTGTGCACACACATAGTGTTAAATTGGTCACGCACATCCAAAAGTATACTTTTCTAAATAGGTGTAACCATGACTACTAAGCTCAATTGTTTAATATACACTCAATTTATTATTATATTATATTTTTGATAAATTACAATGTCATTTGTAAAAGTAAATTATAAGAGTAAAATACTCAATAATTGTTTTGTCCATAAAAAATACATTTGCAAATAGTGAAAAAAATGGATGCCGGGAAAGAGCATAAGTCTCCATCACTTCTGGAATCAATTTAATCCTCTTAGCTTTATATCGATGATGAACTTGAGACGTTGTCGTCCAACCGTAAACTATAAGCTTGATGCCTCAGCAGTAATAATGATGCCAATACATACTAGCGACACGATAAATCCGTTTAGCTTAGAGAAATCGAAATCGGTGAGAACGGGCGCACTCGACGCGTCTAAGTTTGTACCCTGATGCGGTTAATATATGCTATGACTATATGAGATGGGAGGAAAGCGTGTATAAATCAAATTAACGTTCGGGCAATGAATTATTGTCGTATACATTTATGTACTACATAAGTGGGGAAACATAATAAATGTCACGGAAAGTAATTTTTCTTTCTGGTTTACTTACAAAAAAAAAAAAAAAAATATTCATGAGTTATTTGGATGCTGAGCTAATTGTTAATTATTTTATTGCTTTTTATGAAAGGTTAGATCCACGCAATTGTTGTACATTATACTCAATTATGTTTTTCAACTACTATGCCACGAGAGATAAGGAAAATAATTACATGCAATATGTTATAAATTTTAATAATGAATAAGTTTATAAATTTTGCAAGTGTACTTTTACGCTTGCTTTTAAAAGTATCTTTATTATAAAGTTTATATAAAGAAAAAAAAAAAAATTTTATGAACATATAAATATAAATATACACGGTTAAAGTACCACAATAAAAATAATTTTTTTATATTTTACAAGCGATGTATATAAATTCATAAAAATGTTTTTCTTACCGCTGGAACGCGTGGGTGAACAGTGTTTTCATGCGTAAAATAAGATAATGGCCGTATATAGCAAGAGGCGCGAAAGTTTGGGGTGAGACGTTAGAATCTACCCGAGTGTGGCGTATTGTAGCATAGGACGAAGGGCAAAAGGCGTGAGGGTAAGTAGTAGGAAAACAGCAAAGACCGTGAGACGACTGACACCTGTCTGGTCGAAGGGTGAGCAAGAAAAAATACAACTGAAAGCGGAGATATCGAAACTACCAACAGGGGTTCTCCACAAAATTGTGAGCTCAAATATATCTATCAGAAAAAAAGAAATAAATTGTTTCAATAAGAAAGAAGAATGAGCTAATCGGCAATAATATTTTATCGTTTTTTTATTTTATTTTATGATCTTTCATTACTATAATCTTACAATCCAGAAAATGGAACTGAATCCCTGAAGATAAATAGAAATTTCGTAAATTAATTTATCGTCTATATTTATTTTTACTTCGATAAATTTCATTCATTATTTTTCAAAATAGACAATTTAAGCCAGTCTGAATTCGGTTTATTTTATATTTCTATCAAGCAAAATATAATTTATTGTTTGTCCCTTGCTTTCCAAAATGCATTGGACCGGGTTCGAGTCCGGCGTACACCAATGATAAAACGAGTTCCAATCTCAAAAGTTTACCCCCTACCGTAGTAACTCATGACTTTATTAGTTTATGCGACTTTAAATAAACTAATAAAAAAAAAATGTTAAATTTACGCATAAAAGTGTTAAATATTTAACACAAAATTTTTTGACGCAATGACGCAAAATTTTTTACTGTGAAGATTTACAAAATATATACAAAAATCAGCCAAAAGCTAATTATTTAAAATATATTCTTGTATGCATATTTTATCATTCATTTATTTTTAATATTTCAACTTATATTATTGATATAAATTATTTTCATGGACATTTGACAAAAAAAAACTCAATTTTAAAAAATCGGACCAACACTAATAATGTCCCAAAAATTTTTAAATTTACATCTAAAATCAACTCTCAAAATAAAAAAAGTAAGAAAGTTTGAAATGAATTCAACGATAGCAGGAGTTAAAATTGATAATTGCCCCCAATCAATGCCACTCTGACTTCGCTTCAGACTACCTTCTTTTACTATTAGAACGAACAACGTAACAACGTACAGTAGCGTGGTACAACGCATTAACACAGCCGTTTAGAAGGGCGACTAGCAGTGTATCTCCATGTCTATGATACCACTAAACAAACTGACGTAATTAAATTTTAACTTTTTTTGAAATTCACAAATTAACTTGTAAACTTAAATTTATCGTCCATTATACAGCATTAAATTTGTTGGCAATTTCATAGAGATATAGATCAACGATTAACGATTCGTTACCTTCGAGCCAAGCTGAAATAATTAATCATCTTTCGTGATTCATGGTGCAATAAGAGATGCCGTAATAAAATCAGGTTAAAAAAAATAGATGAACAATTTTCCAAAAACATGATTTTTGGTTGTTTTAAAATAGTTAGCTAAATTAACAACTAATCTGGTTATAACCCGCATTAATAATATTTAAGAGAAGACGATAACTAGAAAATATATATAGTTTAGTATAGAAGCACACGAGCGTACAGAGGGTTTAACTTTTGCAGTGTCGTCTAACGAGTATTATAATCACTGTCGCGTAACTCAATATTGCCCCCTCGATATGCTAAACTTGGTGGAATATAGTGTTAATAGGTGTGGAATGGTGCAGGACAACACTCCCCCGCACCTATTAATTGCGCTTCACCCTAAATGCAAATTGTTCGAAATTGAGCGAGGGCTCCCCGAATATTTGGAAACTCCATTACCAGGGCAGTGTTCGCTCGTCCTTTCGTCGAGTTACCCAAACCACCTAGTAGGTACTTTCCAGACTACCAACATCCTGTGGACGTTAAGACTAAATTAACGTTTTAGGTATAACATTAACATCATGTTTCCTTTCATTATCCACTATTACTCTACATACCCACATCCCCTATTTATAATTACAATTATTTTAATTAAATCTTTTATAAACCTTACTTGTTTTAAATAAACATTCAAACAATACTTGACTTTTCCTAGTCTGGTTCATCTACCAGCAGCCAGCCGCCAGCAGTTAGCAGGTGATTGAAAAATAAGCAAACAAGTGGCTAGTAAATTGAAAGTAAGCTCATTTCAGTAGGCAACCCATCAAACATAAGAAAAAGAAGGAGAAGAAGTGGAACCAAAAGAAAATATACGAGTACCGGAAGATTAGCTGTCCATCCAAGTGAAGAACTGTGGCTCAATTAAGTACTTCGTTCAGCGCTTGGCTAAAAAGGGTTGCCCACTATTCAAACTCCTTATCCTCCACCCTCCTACACTCTACACTCTACACTCTTTCTCTCTTGCAGTCTCGATGCTGTTATGTAGACCCTCGAGCATCAATCATGTCGGCAACCCTTTACCAAGGGCGGTTTTACTCTCCATTCAAACAGAGTGTTGTGCTCAAACACAAAAACACTTCATTTGGCAGATTAGCTGTTAAACACTGTAGGGCATTGGTACACGTGTCGTAAAAGAGCCTCTATCTAATTTTCAACTGTTGCTATTTTCTTACGTTTTCACACTCTTTATTGTTTTCAGGCAGCTTTGTTTCTAATTAAATATTAAAGAAGTTTCGAAAATCTAACAGTCCACGACTCAATGCTTGTTTGATTCTCAATAAAAAAATATATTTCGCTACTGATTTATAGAGTGGGCGGAGAGAATGAAAATTTATTACTGTCGATTATTTACGTAAATTCATTTTGAATATTTCAAGGTTGTTCTTCTTACTCAAGAAACTGAGCATCAGCTAGATTCACAATGCATGTGCGCAGAGAAAAAAATTTATCGGTGTATTGTAGATGTAAAAAAGACTGATGATATTTATATAACAATAAAAATAGATAAGTAAAAGAAAATTTTACGATCATAAAGCACTCTCTAACCCTAGTAGAAAAAATCGAGTTTTCACTCGATATAAACCAGTAACTGGCCAGTAATATCGAGTATAAACTCAAAATCACGTCATCTACAACTAAATCATAAACATTGGTCACACTGACATTGTACCTTTACGAGTGTGTGTACGCATTATTATTGTGAAATGTTAAAAAGCAGTCTAAATAAATAAAAATTCGTGTATATTAACGTGTAAATAGTTTTCAATATATATTAAAAAATAGATGCAGTAAAAAAAGTTGACACAATAAATGAATTGCGAATGTCGGCAATAAAAACAAATATTGCCGATTGTTATTTATTTGAGTTGTTGTTAAAAATTTTACAAGCTGGAGTATTTCCAGAGTTACCAATAACTGCAAAAACATTTTTAAATTAAGGTAGTTTATCTCTTAAAATTGAAAAAATGCCAAATGCTGATGAACTTATGAGTGAATTTGTTTACTTCGGTGTTGATAAAAGATCATCTTACAGCAATTATCAATCCGTGTTCATAAACAAAAAACTAAATGAATATTTTTTTAATTATCTCCAATTAAAAATAATTATTTTATTTTTTCATTGTTAGATTTATTATTATTAGTCTATTAGTCTAATGATGTTATCTATTATATAATATAAACCTAAATGAAACTTTTAAATCATTTCATTTATTAAACATCATTTTTATTTGATCTGACAATTTTAATAACCTCTGATAACCTCAAAATTCTAAATTGACAGTTTCACTAAGGGCGCCATGTTTTGTTAGATCTCTAGTAAAACTGGCCAGTTACTGGCTAAAAACTCGAGTCATTTCTACTAGGGAATGCTTCGCATTAGAAGTTGCATAAAATTAAAAAATTGATAGTTGAAATTCTGAATTCAGTAGATAGAAAACTCTTAATGCCTTCGGCGTTACTAATCCTCTAAGATTATTATATTAGAGCAGAAGCATACATAAGTAAGAAGCAATTTCAAGGGTGGTAACGAAGGTTACGCAGGCTAATATAAAACTGTTTGCAGGTATACGGCATACAGTTGATAATAAAGATGTTATATAACACACAAGGGTATCAACGACCCGAAAAACCTCGAACTTTGAAACGGATATATTTTCACAAAGTGACATTCATTCAGGAACTCTAGGGACGAGCGGTCCTTGTAAAAGATCCTTGCCTTTGTAAAAGATCCTTCTCAAGATCGCATCGGCCTAGAAATGCAATTTGCTTGCATCAACGTTTACAACCCTGTATAATGTATGATATATATAATATATAATATATATATATATATATATATATATATAAATATATGTATTACTCTCAGTTAAAAGTGCCAGGTTCGTCTTGCATTGCGATCAGCGGCAAGAAATTTGATCTTAAACGAGGATGCTAAAGAGACGCGCAAGAGGAGTGAACAAAAAATAGAAAAAGATGGAAAAAAATAAACCAAGTCCAGGGTCGAATGGAATTGAATACGTTTGTACCTGGGACACCGACAATGGACCTCGTAATTCGATTACAAGAACCGCCAGCTAATTGTTAATTGCCGGCCTAGATTATATGAACGTACGCCGACAAAGCGCACTCAAGGAACATTTACTCTGTACACCATCAAAAATATTAAATCGAAAATATATTATGTACATATGCTCTCTTTCATATTCACAGTCAATAATAAATTGTCACAGTGATTCTCATTTTCCATTGCGTGGTTAACTTTTTTCTTTTTTTTTTTATGGAAAACTAATTTAATCAATTTTGCACGAAATATAATGTGAAGTGTTAAAGAGTGTTCTACGATCAAAAAAATTTCTTTCCTTCTTCTCTTTAATTATTTCCATTGTTATACTCTTTTTAGCTTAGATAATCAAAATAATTTTGATTATTCTCTATACTCTAGATAACAACTTCGTGCAGGGCAGAAAACTTTTTTTTCAGTGTAGCAATAGGATATATTTTTATCAAAAATTTAATAACTAATGATGGAGACGTTGATTTGGATTTTCTAATTTTTTTTTTTTATCGTTCTTTCTTGATATTGGTTCATTACTCTGATATTGGTTGTAACATTATAACTGGCAGGACAATAATTAGTAATATAAGAAGTCATAGAAAGCCAGAACTAGACGTTGGGTCGTTGTCAAGTGCAGAGAGTACCTTGCGGATGGCAAACATCGAATTATAAGATATCCTACGGTCACAACTATTAATTTGGTTCCCAGGCCGCCGGGAAATCGACGGGAGAGCAAGTAAAGAGGAATGAGACAGCCTCCGGGTCTAACAGATTACTGTCTACAGCTTACCAGTATACTACTGGTGTACCCTCTCTATTTCTTTCTCGCTTTATATGTATATATACATTTGTGCTGTATGTTATACTGCCAAGTTAATAATCATCAAAAGTCACAGTGTTTGCCGAGGGCGGGCGCCCTTTGTGCCCGCACGCGTGCTCCTGACGCTAATATGACTCCGTTGGGATTTATTACGAGTTATTATAGCGACATTACATCCTCGAATTTCACGCTGACAGAATACACAATATACATACATCGTCTAGTTTTTGCCTCTTTGTCATCCTGCTAAATTAAATAAATCAATGTACCGTAGACAAATATATGAGTTATGAATTTTGAATTTACCACAACTAAAATTTAATAGACAAACCATTTCAATTATCACTACCATATGTATTTTTCATTATTAGAAGTATATCTACATCTATTTATAAATGAATTATTCCACAACCGGCATTATATACCAAAAAACTATAATTTAAAAGATATGACCTAGGACAACTGTTAAGTGGGCACCCTCTATTTCCATTACTGGGGCACACATTGTCTTCACGTTCAACAAAGGGTGCATTGAGATTCGAGTCTTTGTAGAGAATGCACGAGCGCGGTGTCAAAATACGCAGGCCATACGGCTAATTTAGTGAGATTAACCGCGAAAGCCACCGAGATCTCTCATTTCAATTATTTAATTCTTTCTCTTTTCTTTGACTAATTAATTCAATAAAAAAAAAAAATTATGATCATATAAATCGTAAATAATCGTGCAATGTGTCAATGCGTCTGTCTGTAAATAAGAATATTGAGGATAGTGAAAAAAAAAGAACAAAAGATACCCGTTAGTAAACATTTGGGTGAGATTATCCACCCTTGTATCAAACTAAAGGCACACTTGAGAATTTTATTATTATTTTCCAGCACTATGCATTTTATTCTCATTGTAAAAGCGCAAAAACGTATCCTTTTTGAAATGTTATTTGTAGTACATTAGTATTGTATCGCAGACGTTATGCAGGACTGGGTTATAAGGCAGGGCGTTGGAGTGTTTAAGGGTGATTACACACAACGACTGGGGTGGCTTTATATTGCAATAGTTTTGTACCAGTGATTCTCAATTGTTCGTTGCATTAATGGTAATCATCTACATTATCTCGAGGTTATACGGCGAAGCTAATATCTACAGTATAGATGTTAAGAAAAATTTTGTATGGGATGTTAGGTACAATATGATCTATTGGCAATATTATAGCTGTTAGGCTTTTAAGATGACAGTACATACAATGAAAATTCGTCAAACAATGTAAATGGGAAACATTATGCGGGAAGATAAAATCTACCCTCTATCAATTTGAATTGTTGCTTACAGAATAGATAAATGCATCAAAATTTTAGATTTATTTTTGGATAATACCCCGTATCATGCGTCAGGATTATTACTGTTACTATTACTATGCATAATGATCATAATTTGAAAAGTTAATAACAAGAATTTTTAAATTGACGTAAAAATTTCTAACAAAATTACCGTGTAAAATTTAGATGGATAGAAATTTTTTTTAAATTTTAGAATGAATTTAAATTAGCTTTTCTACTTACGGTAATACTGTAAATTTCTTGAAACAATCAAATGTATAATTCAAAGTCTTATTTGATTTATGTAGAAAAGTTCATTTTGTGTAGTTGGGTTCAGAAAAGAGAGACCGAGAAAATGTAAACTTTTGAATGCAAAATACTCGCTATACGATAGAAAAAAATTTTCTGTTTGCTCAACAATAAATAAAAAATTACAATTTTCTTTAATTCGGAATAAAAAAATTACTATCAATTGCTTACTATTCAAAATTCTCAAGAATTAAATGAAAAAATGCAATAACTATTATCATTTTTCAATTGATATTCAATGTTTGATGCTTGATTATTGGATGATATGAATAAAATTAAATGTGTTTTGTGACAATGTAAAAATGAATGAGAACAACTGGAGAAGATTGAATTTAGTCGACAGTTTGACATAGGGTGTATAAAAAGAGTGGTGAATAATAGACTCCAACCCTCTCCAAACAACTCTCTCTTCAAGGCGCATACCATTCATTCTTTTCTTCTCTGTCTAATTGATGCATTTACGGAATCTCACTTTAGGCTTATTTTAGCATTTACCACTAGTCCAATATCGATAGCTCTTTAATGGATTCATAATGATTATTTTATCCCCTGAATAAGAATCACACGATCAAGACTTGATCATCCAAAGATGCAAGTATTCTTCAATTTATTTTGCTAAATATATAATCTGAATCGTTATACTTACACCTTAAAGTGCTTTTGAGGTATTTTTAATTTTTCATATAATAGAAAATTTATGCCTTCAAACTTTACGTATTTGCCGGTTATTAAATAATGATGACGGATTAAATTAAAAAAAAAAAAAATGGTTAAAACGCATTCCACCAACCCTTTCGAAAAAAAGCTTTATTTCCTATGACATCTATGGTATGATATTAGTGGTAAGTGTGTCTAACAATGAAGAAAATCTGTTAATACATCGCGGTCAGGACAATAAGCTTGTCTCTGTGTGCAATTGTTACGAATACCTTTTACCGTCGTTAATCCAAATACGATGAGGCCACGCGAGCTATAAACATAATGTGATCGGTGTCCTGGAAACAACGTGAGAAAAGAGGGCTTAGGGATCGAACCAAAAGGAACAAAATAAAAGTAAACTGATTTTTCGCGCGATATCAAACACCGTATAACTCTTGAAATGAATGCATCAAGGACTTTATATCGTACTTCAAAGCATCTTCTATGACTTGATGGATCTTGTACAATAAAAGTATACCATCTAAAAAAAAAATTTCTTTAAAATAATCCGGGGCTAACATAATGTTCAAAATAACATGACAGATTTGAAAATATTTCTTCGATTTTGAATCTTTGTTTCTACTTGAGGTATTCTTATGTGTCTGGTATTTCACTTATTCGAATTTTGATTACTTGGTTTTAATCAATTATAACTTATGTTTAAATTATTAACTAAATATGGATCATTTAAAAAAAGAAACATATAAATGTTTGATCAAAAATGTCTTTAGACTATAGCTACATGGTAAAGAAAGCCATATTTTACAGCTACTGAGAGTCGAACCCGGATTGTTTGGTAACGCGTCAAGAGCTCTATTAAAAGCTAACCGAGACACTGTCTATAACGACTTCTACAGTCACCTAATATGTCTCTTCTGATGATCGTAGTTCTACTGATGAAAAAATTGACTCAATTTAAGAGAATCTTGGGCGAGAAAAACATTTTGGAGTCATACAGGAAATTTCTTGAACTAAGAAATGTTTCGTATTGTCAGAAAGTCCTAGTTCAATAACCTTTCATGCTCGTTTTAAATCAATCGAATATTTCAAAATAACTGTCTTCGTTCAAGATTATTTTCTTCGGAATTCAGTAAATTTTTACATCAGTATAGGTATTTATACAGAATAGGTCTTTCGATTAATATAAATGAAATTATTGGTTTCGACGAAATTTCGTAAAAAAAAGTTGACATAATTCAAGAGGAAAATCTTCATACGAGAAAATAATTTCGAAAAATTTCTTGATGTTGAATCAAATAGAAACGTTTTGTAACCAATTAATATTTGCTTGAACCTAGAAAAATATTTAATTCTAAAAATTTTTTGCTTGATTTAATATAATCAATTATTTCAAAACGATTGCCTTGGTTAAAGATTCTTCCTCTTAAAATCAAGTTAATTTTGCTATTAGTTTATTTTTGAGAAAGTAGAACAAAGTTTCAGGGAGACCCTACGGCTCCTACAAAAAAAAAAAAAAATACTAACATGGACCCGACAAGAAATTTATTGGGGATTTTCCGGGGTATATATCTGGACCACACTGGGTCCTCATGGTACATTCCCAATTTGAAAATTTCAATAAGGACTCAATTTTGAAATCCCAATCGGGAAATCCTAATTAGGACCCAAGAAGAACCCAATTTAAAAATCCCAATCGAAATAAAAATAAAAATAAATAAGCTCTTTCCATTTGAGATTTGTGTAGGACCTAAGAGAGATAACCTAACGTAAAATAAAAATAAAATTACTGTTTTCTCAAGTGGCATCTGTGTACGAGTACATATATTTTTGCCCACTTAAATGCACTAATATATAATATTGAGTATTCTTAGATTATACACATAAAAAAAAAATGTTCTTGAATCAAGTATATATTTTTGAAGAGCTCAATATTCTTGATTTAAGAAAATTTTTCTTGATTTGAGGAAATTTAACTTAATTCAAGAATTTTTAGTTTTGATTCAAGACAATTACCCTCTTCAAAATTATAGTCTTGATTCAAGAATTTTTCTCTTGAATCAAGTTAATTTTTTTTTCTGTGTAACAGAGGGCGCATGGACATAAAGTTCTTCCCTCGAGAAAAAGTTGAATCAGATGCTCTATAGTGGCGATAAAATGATAATAAAAATGAGCTCTCTGAGTTTAGTGCAATTATTGTACTGAATGTAATATATGTCTGCATATATCTCCCAATTATGCTGATTATATACATCGGTACATACATTTTTTTCGTGGAAGGGAGTCAACCGTTTTTCAAATTATTTTCCTGTAAATTTTACAATGCTTTCTACAAATGACTTTATCTACTATATATTAAAGTTATAACTGGAGTTTAAACTGTGTAATATTCGTTGTAAATATCTTCTCATCATTAGCTGAAAAATGATTTATTCATTGTGATATCGTTTCTTAACAATCCAAGTAAAATTGCGAGTGGACTTAATTTTTTTTTGTTCCAATCAATTTTAAATACTAAATCGAAAAACTCTAGTGTTGTTTACAAAACAATCTTATTTGTAAAAATATCGATGTATCTCTTCTATGTAGCTTTCAGTTTCACGATATATATATTTAATCCACTTCTAAGTAAAACAAATTAAAAAAAAAAATTAAAGCTTAATATTGAAATTAGTTTGGCTGAGAATATCATTGAGAGAAAAAAAGTTTTACTTAGGGAAGTACCTATTTAAACTGATTTACCCCATAAAGAGGTTAAGCTGCATTAGTCCGGTTCTTTATATTTCCGCGAGAAGATGAAAACGACAACCTCCGCTGGCTGCTTGATTTAACTCTCGTTTTCTTAAAGATTCTATCTATATTTTGAGTGCTCGCGTGGCTATCAGCCCCTTGTCAACAAGGAGAGAATATTGAAGTAAACTATACCTGTGTATATAAATAAATATATAATCTAAAAGAAAGACGACAGTCACTTCTCATTCTATCCATCGCGATCTTCCGACGCCCGCCGCCGTCATACCGTATACCGTCGAGAAGATAAGAGGATAAAGTAAAATTTACTTATTTTCTCATCATTTCAGCGTGGCATCTTGTCCGTAGTCTTTTCTCATTTGCTGAACGCTGAAAGAAAATTGCCTCTCGTCATAAATAGAATATCATCCTGATGAGCTCGGGAATGTCGTCTCCAGGAACGTCCTCCTTCTTTATTTTTTTTTTATAATCTCTCATTTTTGTTTTTCTCTATCATTATTTTTTTTTATTTCTCTTTCAAACTCTTGCTCTCATGATAAACAAGGTATGCATCCAATTTGCTCCAAGTTGTTATCTAAAAATATTATTTCATTTTCATCATATATACCATCAAAAATTATTTAGTTTTTATTGTTTTAAATTATAAAAAATACACGAGAATAGATATAAACTCAAGTATACTTATTAAGCTTGAATATTTATAAAAAAATGGAAAATCCAAAAATATACAGCTTAATGCTTATTGAATTTTTTTTAAAACAAAGTTATCGTGCTTCCAAGCTACACACTTTTTATATTGCTTAACAGCTCGTGACATAATTTTTCAATTTTTTAATGCAACCGTTTATAGCCAATTTTTATATACGACCATATCAGATCATACATAATCATATCAGGGTATATAAGAAAATAAAAAAAAATATATAATGATAATTTCTCAATTTTGTATTTTTTCAAGAAATGTGTTCGTCATTTAAAATGTCATAATAAACAAAAATTGGTGTAATAGTCGACTCAAATAAAAACCCATTATAGATAAGCTCCTTAAAAGAGTAAAAAGATGATTTCCATTTGAGAACTTTAACAGCTCAAATTCAAGTCTGTTGTAAAGAGAAAACTTTCCGATCATACGCCCTCCATCGGAAATTCATAATATTAGCTCTGATTGAAAAATTATGTAAGGGCATATACAACTACATCAGGCTTGAAATGAGCATATCAGAAAATATCAATAATTATACTTTACATTATGGACTTATTAGGCTATATTTAGACGCATAAAATTTGTCGGTCCATTTTGATATTTTTTTTTTCTGTTCAACTCAATCAATTTTTAAAAATCACAGAATTCATCTCAATTGAATTATCTCTATCCAACAAAATGCAAACTATTTTGGTTCCGTAAACGAACAAAAGTATAACAATTTTTGTATCGTAGAGCATTCTCTAGCGCTTCACATTATATCGCGTGGAATAAAAAAAAAATTGAAATTAAAGTTACATAAAGAATTTGAAGTCATCAATTTGAAATATAAATTTAAGAGACGTTGACTTTTGGGAAATGCGACAACATTTCAGCCGGTTAAGAAACGCGCATCTCGAGTTTGACGCCGCGCGGCAGCCTGCCAGGAGCAGCCATGTTACAATAAAGAAATCAACATGGCCGACCTAGAACCCCTCCCGTTAAACGTCCAAGACCCTCTTTTGATCTCTCGCTCACTTTCGATTTCACCCTCGAGCTCGTTACCCTCCTGATCTCGAAGGAAGGGTGGACCGACGTGATCCCCTAGCCTTTCTTACAAGCTAGTTTAGGGGTGGACCAGCCCGCTCCGCCCAGACGTTTTGCCCCAAGCTTTATACTTTTCTCACCCATCGGCTCTCTTTAGCAGTGTTCTCCACACTCTACAGAAAGAAATAAAGAACTCTTCACTTATATTACATATATACCATCTTATATTATTTCTCGCGGCCCCTAACTCTCTCGTTATCCTACCGGTTTTCTCACTTATTCTTTAAATAATAAAATATTCATACCATTTTTCATTATACTTTGTCAAGAGTCCTTCTGAAAATTTAAATTACTGTATAAACCTTATAACTAACTCTTAATAGCACATTTTTGCTGGCAATTACTCAGCAAATTTCATTCTAGTTATATGAGCATCAAAAGCAGTAGCCGGTTTTAAACTATTAATTAAGGGATAGAAAAGAGATGCCGAGGTTTATTAATGACTTTAAAATATAACTCTCAAACATTTATCAACATACATTATCTTATTTCAAAGTGCTACCGTATCTAATTCATGTTGTATAATGTATGGCCTGTTATCTACCGATCTACCGGTTCTTTTTTATATGTCAATTTTATCAATTCGTCATCGAAAAATAATTTTGAAATTATAAGCTGGTAACATAATGCGCGCTAAAAATTATATAATAATAAATAATAACTATGCTGCCAATACAACTTTATTACCGCAATAATATCAAGATTGCATTAGCTGTTCGATACACAATCAAATGAACAATGAATTTCATAACAAACGCTGATGAATTAGTAAATTATTAATTATTATTATTTCAGCGAATTATCAATCGATTTTATTTATATAAACCACCCGGCAAAATAAAAAAAGTTTATGTTACATCTCTAGCATTATTGCGTACACTAAATAAAAAATTTTCCGCTCCACACGATACGATATTGCTACTGTTACGACACACACGTTGCTATCTAGAGAAGAGTAATAAGGTTAGGAAAACTGTATACTAATGGTAGCAAAAGTATCGTGAATGGCGCCCGAATGGATCGTGACGGTTGCTATCCAGACTGCTACTCGTAGTTATGCACAGAAAAAAAAATTTACTTGAATCAAGTAAATAATTTTGAAGAATTTCATCTTCTTGGTTTGAGTTAAAAAATTCTTAACTAAAAAATTTCACTTGGTTTAAGTACATTTTATTTGATTTAAGAATTTTTTGTCTTGATTCAAGACAATGAGCTTCTTCAAAATTATTTTCTTGGTTCAAGAATTTTACTCTTGATTCAAGTTAATTTTTTTTTTTCAGTATACGGATTGTACCCGTAACGATATACTCGTTGCAATGTAGTAGATGTTGCCGAGCAGAAAACTTTTTTTTTGTGTGTTAGTTAATAATTTTTATAAATCAAGCCGCATAATACTTTCCTCCTGAGATTGTAAACGTTCTTAGTTTACACAAAAAAAAAAATTCTTAAACCAAGAAAATTATAAGAAAATTATTTTGGAGCAAGAAAAAATTTTCTTGGCTTCAAAAAATTTAACTTCGTTCAAAAAATTTTAACTCAAGAAATTTTCAGTCTTCCTTAAGATTTTCTTGATTTAAAATAATTTACGCTTGACTCAAGATTTTTTTCTTTCTATGTAGAGACTTTTAAAGTCAAATTATTTAATTTTTTATTAAGTAATAAATAGTTAAAAATTCGTATGCTGGAAAAAATATAATAACGTGAAATCTATAATATGATGTATTTTCTTGTTTTTTAATGCAATCTGTTTTATATATTTTATTAATACTTCAAAAGTTATTGTCTTATTTGAACACTAATATAAAATTTGCCATTCGGCTCAACGTCATGGCATTAAAACTAAATAAATAAATAAATAAATAATAGTGAATATCTGCATTGCCACTATGATTCAAGTTTTTAGATTAACTAGACTTAACGTGCATGCGCAAGCGCGCGTCCGAATGTTAGTATGAAATTATATATATTTTCATATTTATGATATATTTGACCAATCACATCACGAATAAATTGGCTTCACATATATTCAATCTCAATTTTATGTTGGGATGTTAAGAAAGTTCACTATACTTTGATTAGTTTGGGACTTAATGATTTACTTCTAAATACGTTATTTAATTATTAGTAGAAAAAGCAAAAGTACAATTTTCAATTAGAAAAACGAAAGAAAATCATTATTAAAAAAAAATTTTTTTTTAGGTATGGTTTCAAAATAGAAGAGCCAAATGGCGGAGGCAAGAAAAAATGGAAGCTGCGAGGCTTGGTATAACGGATTATCACCATCCATCTGGCATGAGGTAATGATTCAATTTTTAAGAGATAATTTAGACGATAAACATTCAGAAGATTCCATTAAATTAACTTGTATCTACTCGGATTAAATTTATTTTACCATTTATCTTTAATAGATCTACGTATATCAAAGTTGATCTATGTAGACCCAATGATTACAGAAACCTACTTAAATTGAGTTGAAGTTATACGTAGCACAAATTGGATTTATGTCAAACAAATTTGGCCTAAAAACTGATTTACGTATATTAGAAAGTTAATTAGATCTTCATAGATTGAAAAATTTTTTCAAAATACGATTCTTAAAAACTCAAAGTAATTTAATGGCTTACATTGAAGTAGTCTTAAATTATTTTTTTATGAATTAGGGCATAAATTTTTACGAAACCTCTTGAACCGAAAATCTATGAGGCATTCCTTGCCATGACAATTTTTTATCTTTTTCTATTTCATCGAAAACGAATCTCAGAACATTTTCAAATTTTTTTTTCACTCGAAAAGTAATAAATTTTTCATAGAAATGGCTTTTTATTTTGGATAGCCATAATTTTTTCAAAAATTGACTTATCGGGACATTTCGCTGTTTAAAAAAATTTTTTTTTAAATATATTCTCTAAAGAAAAAAAAGTTTTATTATTTATTACTATGATCGATGGAATAATTATTGACTTTTTTGAGAAAAATTGTCGATTTTTCGAAATTAGCTATTTTTAATTGTTTTTTGTTTTCTAAAAAATAAATCCTTGTTTTATAATGTGAATAATAATCTGACTTTTCTTTCTATTTTTTTTTTATCGATTGAATGAAACAATTATAAATTCTATCGAAAAATATAAAAAAAGCTCCCGTTGATGATTTCTAATGATAAAATAAAAAATTCTTTAATATTAATAACTTGAAATTTATTTTTTCAGAAATGTTGGAGGTTCAGCGTTAGGCTTACCTGGAGATCCATGGCTCACACCTCCAGCACTACTGACAACACTTCCTGGATTTTTAGCAGCACCACACACGGGTTACCCCAGTTATTTAACGTCTCCAAGGCGGCTACCATCGCCTCCAAATGTTTCAGCAATTGGAAATGGTATTCCAGGTAAAGATTGAACAAATGAACATCATTTACTAATGAAGCTCGATAATTTAGTAATTTTAGTTCGTTTCTATTGTCCCTAGGTACGTTAAACGGGGGAATCCCCGGAATGAACACAGTTGGGCATACACAAGCATCGCCAAGTCCACCAGGTCATGATCCAAGAACATCTAGCATCCAAGCTCTGAGGATGAGGGCTAAAGAACATGTCGAGAGTATCACCAAGAGCTTACAAATGGCAGGATGAAATTACACTCTTGCTGACTATAAAATACAAGACCATGTACCTCCACAAAAAGCTAAATAATGTCTTTAGATGATATGTTCTGTTATGTTATAATTATCAAGGCATATTGATATAAAAGTGTCAAAATATAGTTATCTACCGTCGTCGCTCTGGACAAAGAATCTTTAATCTTAATCTCGAATTGAGAGTTGCAAAAACGTGCAATAAAATAAATAGCGACAAATGACTTTTTATAATTTGCGTCAATCAGATAAAGACAAAAGTGAGATTGCAAAAGACATTAAGTGATTTATAAAAAAAAATGTTTAATCGATCAAGTACACGCCACAAACTGTTTTAAATTCAATAATTATTAATTAGATATAACTGATATTAATAATATAGATTTATGAAATAATAAATTAATTTGTATGTAGAGAGTGTGTGAGGTTAAAGTGAAAATAATCGCACCGGTTAAATTAATTTTTTAATTTAAATTAATAATCCCGGTCTGAGCGAATAACTCTAGAAAAATTTTGGTCTAGATATAAATAATGATAAATCCAAGCAGAATAATTGAAAAATAATGGTGAATATTAATTGATAATATAAATAATAAAACATTATGCAGTATTAATAAGTTGTAAGACCGCAAAGTGTGAAAATAATTGTGTTGCTAATGAGTATGTGATGAGTATGAAAATAGAAATTTAGTGCGTATGTGATCTGATAATTGTAAATGAAAACTGTTTTGCTTGTAATTTGCTCTCACTTAAAAGTGGTTGAGCACCGTTTTAGCATACATAACTTGGTGATGACGCACAATGAATAGCCGAATATATTATTATTATTATATATTCTGACAATTGTTGGCGAAGAGTCATAAACACATTTTTTTTTTGTGAAATTCATTAAATCAACGTTTCTTCTGTTTTTCCCAACAAAAAATTTCTATCTGTATATAATTTATCGAGATGAAATAAAATTTGATGTACATATTTAATTATATATGTTTTAATTTATACAACCCGTCTCTAATCATTTATTTTTTAAATTTAAATGTATGCACATTATTAATTTAAATAAGGGCAAAAGTGTATAAAATTGATAAAATAGGTGGAGATATCTGTTAAAATTAATGAAAAATAAATGAAAATGAGAAAAAAATCAATTGGATGAATATATACTTATTAAACTCGAAGAAAATCGAATATCCATATAATAGACAGAGGCAGCGTATGTTTGTTAACGAATTAGCATTTCAAAGGGTGACTTTAATTAAGTTTCAATTAATTTCGCTCGGCGTACCTCGGGCATTTAATTATTCAACTTTCTTTTAGCTTAATTGCAGTCACGAAAATCGTTGAATTGAAGAAAGAATATTAGTTTGCCCAGCCAGTCAATAATTATAATCTAAAGGCAACATTCAATCTATTACGTGAAAGTAAATTTAATAAAAAGTGTTAGTTGCGTGTAGGCAACTAAAAAATTCCGATCGAAAATTTACGGTTAAAAGGAATAACTTATAGTTAATGCAGTGAAATTCCTATTGACCAATGGCTAACATTAATCTATATAGAGTATAAAGGATATAGATATATATAGAGTTAACTCTTGAACAATTGATTCTAAATATTCGCAAGAACGATTAGGTATTCTCATCGACGCTATACATTTAGGGGTCGTCGTAAAGTGTAAGAGGGTGAGATACTAAAGTACCAGCGAGAACTATAGCCAGGAAAAAAAGAAGACAGAGGGTTACGTTTAAGAGAAACGCTAGAACTCAGCCAATAAAATGGTAATTTCTGTTTGGGCAAGTTAACCATGCGAACGAGCCTGGAAATTCGAATCCATACGTATTCTCTAACTTCTAAGACCAATATAACGAGAACCGGGGGCTTCTGTACTTGACAGTGATATCGTTTATCCAATGTGAAAACCGATTCGATATTTACAGTCATGTATATACATGTGTGAATTGCTTTTCTTCTATAAGAGTCGCTGTGTCATTTATTTTACTGCTGTAAATTTCAGTTATTGAAAATAAAAAGTTACTATCACCATTTTTACTAATGTAGAAATATACATGTATGTATCACAGTTCTTATAGGGCGAATGCTGCTGAAGTCTGCCTATTCTAAAAGTCGTCCACTCGAGTATTTTTTATCAAGTTATTGTATATTTTCAAATAGTTTACCGTCAATATTAACTTTCTAAAAATTTTCTATTAGACTTTTAATTGAAAAATAAAATTTTTTGAAAAAAAAAAAATAACTTGAAAAAATTTTCTTTCTTAACAAGCGAAATTTTTATCTAGAAATGAAATGATTAAAATAGATTTTATGTCTTTGTTAATTTAAAACCAATTTTAAAGTTCAAAGAAGTAAAAATTTTTTCGTAATTTAAGAAAATTTTATTAAATCAAAGGAAGTATAAATTGTCTTCATGAATAAGAGTATTTATACTTGTAACCGAAAATTTTTAACTACACGGAGGGAAAAAAATAAATCTTATTCCTATGTAGAGTGGTAACCATTACTATGTTACATAGTAACGGAAATTTTTATAAGAATCCTGTGTAAATTTGTTGAGAAAAATCTTAGACATTGTTTTAAAAATATTAACAATCACATATTCAATATAAAATTAAATTCTAATAATAATGTTGTTTTTTTTGTTTTTTTGATAAAAATTTCAGTTTTCATTAACGAAAACATAAACAAAATAAAAAATCTTAGTTTGCCATAAATAACTCACCAACTATAGATGATATAAAAAATCGGAGAAAATATCCTTATAGAGTACATAGTAATGGTTACCATTCTAACTTAGGAATAAGACCTATTCTTTTCTCTTCGTGTACTGAATATTTTTAAATACCCGCTAAGAAAATTAATTATTTTTTAAATTTGGATTATTGATTCAACTCCAATTTTTTTTAGAAATCGATTTTCCATTCTCTGGAGGTTTTGAAGTCCTAAGTAGCTATTCTGACTATTTTTTTTTTTTTTCATCTAGTTGTCATACCTTAAAGTTTAAAGTATAATTTGAATTACTAAAGCTTAACTAAGATCTTAATATCTTTCTTTCCTCCTTTCTAATTTATAATTATAATTTTTTAATTATTTATTATCCAAAGATCGTAACTGTAAGTAAATCATATAAACGAAGATTCTTTGCAACCGAAGAATATTTTATTTTACGATGAAAGTTTCGAACACAGTACCTGAAGATTACTTGGTAGCCATTTTATTTATGAGGTTTTCCGAAAATGTATCCAAAACATTTTCACTTTTAATTATTCATAACAAATGAATTTTTTTGGAATAATACTAATTAATAAACATCTCTGTAATGTTAGTGTTTTATTAAGAGACACGGTAGTGTCTCGAACCAAGTAAAAGTTTATTCATGCTTACACTCTGATTACCGCGTCTTCCTTTCGTGACTATAAATATCTTCTCAATAAGATTATCTTACATTAAATTCAATAAACTGGAGCTAATTCATTATAAATTGATACAAATTCAATCAATTTATTTGATAATAATTGATTTTCCACACTGTCCATGAATTAACTATGATCTGGAAAAAAGATGATAAAGCTGATGTTTTCTTCTCTTGATGAAAAAAATGCAAAAAATTGGAAAAAAATTTTTTGTCATACAAAATAAAATAAGAACTTTTTTTTAACCAAATTTAACGACATTTATCAACAATAAATTAAAATATGCCGAAAGGTTATAGAAGACGCCATCTATTGAAAGTCCGTTTAACTAACATGATAGCTTTTAAATTGTTTACATTTTATTCGCAAATCTAATCTATTATAATCAAATAGATCAATTAATAATTTATAAATTTAATGTGAATGTTTACTTACAATCTAATGTAGTAGTTAGATAGTATATTTTATAACTGCTTGAATAGGGCTTTCGGCTATAAGTAAGTTAGTGAAACGAACGGAGCGAGTGTGCCAGCACACGAGTGAAAGCTTCATCTACTCAGTTTATACATAAATAAATGTAATTAACATAGAAGTTCGCTCAACATCGAAAAATAGAAAATAAATAAGGTACCGGCGGGTAATAAGGCCTAGCTAAGAGAGATTTTGAAAAAAGTCGAAAAAATTGCATTTAATTATTGCAATGTATCAATGATTTTTAAATTAATACATTAGCCATAAAATATAATGGAGTAATGGTAATTTTCACCATAAACAAACTCAAAATTAATTTTTTTCAAAAACCTTGCGAATAGGCCTTATTTTACTACGGTAAGGTAATAAGGCCTGCGGGTTATACATACTGGAAATAGTTAGGTATACTATACTTGATAAAATTGGTATTAGAGATCAATCATCACTTAAATTGAGCAACAATACTTTTTAAGATGTTGATAAAAATTAGAACAATGATTTTAAATTATTAAATATAAAATTATAAAAAATGTTTACCATTTACTCAAATCGTTTTTTAGGAATTCTTCTGTGCTACTTTAGCATATGACGGATGATGAAATATAGAAGACAAGGAAGGTTGTATCGGGACTCTGTAAACTTGTAGCGTCATTTTTTTGCTAGACGCTTCTATACTAGAGAAGTCTTTAGTGGGAGCGGTTATTTTAAATAGCATTTCTATCACTCAGGCCTTATTACCCGACAGGCCTTATTACTCGCGGGTACCTTAATCATATTATTATGTTAAAATAACGAATTACAAATATTTATTAATAACAAAGATATTATTTCTGACAGTAGTTATCAATATTAGTCTTGCCTGATTGAAAAATCTAGTTTTAAATGATTAACAATTTGAAACAATTCAAAATAATTTGAATTGGCTGATATATAGATGTATACTTTGCATGGATTGAATCATTTTAAATTAAGTTTCTTAATCAATGTTATCTTCATATTATCATATGATCATTCGTTATTTTAGAACGAAAAAATTTGAACTTGGTCAAATATCAAAAGAATTCGACAAACTTATTCTACACTAATTCTACATGATTCAATAAATTTCACATGCAATTCATTATTTAAGTTCTTTTGTGTCTATTGCAATAATATTAATTAATTTGGTTCTAACTCGTTCCAATCTGAGAAAAAAGCAAAAAAAATCACTTAATGTCCAATTTAAAACTCTAGAAGCAAATTGATACTCAAGTACTTCTAAAATTATTGATTCAATAAAATTTTAAATCACCTTCATTGAAGCGATTCTGAAAACTTTTGAAAAGTAATTACGTAAAAGAATAAAAATGATTGATTAAGCTAAATTTGATTGACAATAACTTAAAAATTAAAATCAGAACGAAAACGGCAAAGCTTATTAAATTTGTTTAGGAAGGAGGCGGAGGTTCTATCGGTTGGATGCATCGATTTCAATGTCCCTCTAGTAATATCAGTAATAGTGACATATATACGACTAAAATGTTTATCCTTGTCTAACTTTTATTACATCTCTCTGATGTTTGGGAAAAAAAACGTAAAATGCAAAAAGTACATACGTTTTCATCTCGAATCAATTTTGCTTCAATAAAATTAGTTTATAAAAAGCAAACAACGTTACTTTGAAAAAAATTTCAATTTCACATTATTAATATTTAAAAAAATGTGTAGCGTTATCTGTTACATAGTAAATAACTTTCCGTTATCGAGTCAGAAAAACTTTTTATCTTAAATTTTCAACAAATATTTTTTTAATCAATAAACAACAGTGATAAAAATTTAACGTAACAATTTCACAAAAAAAAAAAAAAACTGAAGAGCGGTTAACCCTGCAAGCTATCCCTAAAATTTTCCACTTTTTTTGAGCTCAAAAATCTGAAAAAAAATTGATTTAGATTAACATTTTTTTTAATTTTCAAACAACAATATCTTTTGAACACATAATTTAATTGTGATTAGTCAAATAACTTGAAATTTATCTAAAAAAAAAGTTTTTTTTTATTTTATTTTTAAATAGCTATAACTTTTGAACGCGATGTTTGATTTTGATTTCTTTGACGACATTGGACCTAGTTTTTATAGCTGAAAAGGTGCTTATGAGGGTCTTTAGTCAATTAGTCGAAAAATTTATATTACTCAACAAATCTTAGAAAAAAATGTTTTCTTGGTTTTTATTTTTTGAACATCATTGGAACCGCTCAATGATATTTTTTTTTTTCAAAATCTAATGAAGCCTAAATCTCACTAAATGATATTGAACGCAGCACAGTAAAAAATTTTGCGTTATTGGGTCAAAAAATGTTGTGTTAAATATTTAACACTTTTATGTGTTAATTAAATACTTTTTCGTGTTAATTTAACACATTAAATGTTAAATTAGCACAAAAAAGTGTTAAATATTTAACACAAAAATTTTGAACACAAAATTTTTTGACGCATTGACGCAAAATTTTTTACTATGTGCATTGCTCATCCCAATTAGTTGATTCGTTCTAATAATATCGCACAACAAAATTTTACTTACATAAGTGACGTGGTCGGACGTCCAGCCAGGAATAATTGGAACGCTTCTCTAAGATATCTTAACGGGGGGATCCGTTAAAAACTCAACTCTTCAAAATTAGATCGAACATATAAATCAATATCTTTCTACTTTTGAAAAGTATTAATTTTAAGCTATGAAATTGGTTTTAGAAAGAAAGCTCTTGAACCAAGGAAATAATTTTGAAGATTTTTGATTGTCATAAGTCAAGACGAAAAATTTTTGAATCTAGCAGATTTACTCAGACCAAAATAATTTTCATTAGTGATTTTCAGGTGAAAAAATTTTTCAGCTTAATTCAAGACGATGTTACTCTTCAAAATTATTTTTTTGGTTTAAAAGTTTTCTCTTGAATAAAGTTAATTTTTTTTCCAGTGAGCGTATGAAATATCAAATTTATACTTATTAAATAATTATTTTTATTAAGTTATATAATCGAGTAGGTTTAGAGGAGTACTTATCTAATACCACGAAACAACCACAAAGGTAATTTAACATTATCAATTAAGTTCAAAGATACCAAGTTTACTAGTACATATATGCGGACATAATATTGACTTAGCGTTTATTAAAGGATTCTCGAGGGGTTAACGTCAGAACATGGCGTAGTTTCGAACGAATAATATTTTCATTAAAATAACAACATGATTTATTTCTTTCACCCGTTCAACAGAAGTAATTTGAAAAAGAAAAACTATTTTTATTAAATTTCAATTCCAACTCGTAAATAATTCTAAAAATTTTTGATTTCTTTTAACATCACTGAAATACGTTAAACGATAGGTACAATGTTAAAAAATATTTGCATCGAGATCAATTAAAGTGGATGACTATTAAAATAAATCTTCTATATCCCGGAAAATTCTCCAGCTCAATTGAGTTAATTCTATCGACTCTAATTATCATGTTCATTGTTCGAAGATAATTAAAAAAATGTCCCAAAATGTATTATGTATCACAATGTGTACTATCGATCAGTAAAAAAAGAAAAAAAAAACAAATATACACATACATATATGAGTATCGAACAAATACGCTATGCCAGTGTTTTTGCCGTTAATTGCATGCTTTTTCATAGCGCACCGCGTACTCAAATGAATAATTTACATTTCAAAGCCATTCTTTTGAATAATTAAAAATAAAACGCCCGTTAAAAGTTGACCATTCATGCGTTTTTATATCAGTTATATTTTACATCATGTAGATTGATCATACTGAATCAACAATTTTCATGGTTTATTTTTTTTATCTCAATTTTTTTTTAAATTTCGCAATCAATTCAGGGTAAATTTAAACTCAATAACTGAGTCATCAAAAATACAGATTAACAAAAATATAATCAATTGAAAATATATATATATATATATATATATATATATATATATATATATATATATATATATATTCATTTTATTTATTTATTTATATTTATTTAAATGCCAAGGCTAAAAGCCGAATAGCAAATGGTAGAAATTACATAATGGTAATGGTACACGTAAGTAACATTATGAAACAATTTTACATCTTTGTATTATAGTGAGAAACATAGTGTAAATGTAAGTAAAATACAAAGAAAAAGAGAAAAAGAAATACAAAAGAAAAAATTTTTGAAAACTAAAAAAATCCTGAAATATTGTTTATATAATAACAATTTGTATAAAACATTAAGTTTACAGATAATTTTAATTTAAAATTAGTTTGATAATGAAATTAATTTTAGTATCAGTGAAAATAATCGTTTATAAATCAATAATTTATCAATAATTTATTTGCACGTTGAATTTTCTAACTCCAGATGTTGAAAGAATTCAAAAGCTTTAATTTTGAAAGTCTCACGACTCAGTGCGTTTATATTTATATTTATATAGAAGTAATTAAAAAAAAAAACCTCGACATTATTGTTATTATTACTATTATTATTATTTTTGCAACGAATTAAATTCGCTGAAATTTATTGAGTGCTGTAAATTTTAATTGGTTTGTTAAAAGTCTACTATAACTATAGGGAAAATAGGGTGGTAAATATAGGTAACAATAATTGAGAGTAGGAGAGTTACGAAAGTGAGACAACACATTGAACGTTTCACTTCCTGAACCGGAGTGGCCTGTATTTGATTTTATGCAGTACGCATTCGGTTTCCGCGAACGTTAATTATCACTGACCACCTACAGCCCCATTACGTTTCAATCGACCTCTTAATCAACGCATGATTGGTGGACTAATTGATTGCTACTCCGTAATTATAACAGTGCGCTGTCGGGTACGATATCGTGGCGTGGTAAATTAGAAAGTTTCAACACGTATATACTCTGTGTACTTACCCTTATAACCGTATTAAATTACTATACGTACAAATACACAAATATACGTATGATGAAATGATAAATCAATACTGATAATAGTCTTGAAGAATTCTTTAATTTATGTTAACAGTAAATATTTTATTTATTTAAATACCAACTCATATACAATCCCTAACCGATACTATAATCAGCGAGTGAGCTCACAACATTATTTTCAATAAACAGGCAAACAAAATTAATCGGATGAATAATTAAATTTATAATACAAATTTTTGTAATTGCTGATTGAATTAATTCACAGAAATAATTACTAAAATTTCGAATTTTTCATCAACAAAATGTTTGAATTCGACAACAGGAATGATTAAATGAATTTATAGAAATGAGTTGAATAAATATTCATTGTTTCGTTGATGAATTTTTTATAATATTATTACAGTATGAATAAACACATTTATCAACGAAAGAAATAAATGTATGGAGAGTCAAAAATCCATCGATATTTTACCGAGCATCCCGCTGAAAACTTGTTGGTAGTACTAAGAGTAAGTGCTGCCATAAAACGTGCGACGCTGAAACTCAATACAACCCCTACGGATACTGCCGGCAAAAAATTTACCCCGGTGCTTGCTTAGAGGGTAAAACAATTTTCTTCAACCTCTAAAAGTTAAAAATTAATTTTTTTCAAACATTAAATCAATACACATTTTCTTTATAATGTAATTAATTATTATGATACAAAATAATTGTAAATCTTCACGATATAATTTAAAAATAATTTTAGTAATTTCAATATAATTGAATCTACCGTCAATTAAAAAAATATGATCAATACTTGCATTCAGTTATCAATTAGTATAAACAATAAATTAAAAATAAAAAATCAATTATTTTTACCCCTTTGAACAATTCCTTTTGTTCGGCTATTTTTGCTCATTGATAACAATAAAATAAATTCGTGTTTGGTCATTACATCGCACACAATTATTTGATTATTTAATGTATGAAAATAATTTATCAATAACGAAGGATTTCCCCTGACAAATAGCGACACAATTATGTACAGTACCATGAAATATGTAATTGTTAAATTATTATAAAATATAGCGACAAAATTTACAATGTCTTTTTGATAGATTATATTTTATTTTAACAAAAAATAACATCATACATTTATAACGATGATTAAAATAACAAAAGGTCACACATAATTTATACATGAATGACCAAAATATGCAAAGCACTTAAAATTTTTTAATTATTTACCTTAAAATTACACGGAGACTAAAGCAAAGGTTTTAACAGAGAAAATTACACGATGTCACTTATGATAAGTAACTTATACTTTAGTCGTTTTATAAGTCATGTATAATTGAAAGGGCGCGAGTTTTGACGACGTCGCTTCATGATCCATTGTATATGACCGTACACTCATATGCTGTCCACACATATATATATATATATATATACATCTATACATATATATATGCTCTAGGAAGCAATGCATATTCAAAATCCAGCCTGCGGGCCGAAGACCGAGACCCTTGTTTTTGAGTTGGCGCACACGAGTCCGCAAATTCAGTTACTTCATTTGAGCCCCTCGTACTCTACGTTTTAACCCGTCAGTGTATGTCCGGCGTTATGAATTTTAATAGCTTTAGCCGGGGTCCAACGAGTGAGAGGGTATACGTATATGCATGTAGATATGTGTATAAAAGAGTACATCAAAAATATTATGGAGAGGTGAAGTATGAAGGGAGTACGCGTAATCTGCGAGTGCAAAAATGGCAACGCATTTTTCACCCAACGTCAAATTGTCGATAGATTAATTTAACGATAAAAACAAACAAAATATCCAGGCAGGCCGTCCAGACCCGTTAGTTCTCAATTTTTTTTAGAAACACTATTTTTTACTCTCGTTTCCATAAAATAAAAAAAAAACATTACTTCTCGTCACGCGGCCATCATATTGTATTCCTCTACTTTCGACATACTTCGTCACATTTGATATTTCTTTTTGAACAATACAATTGTGATGTATTTCGTAATAAGTATTCTTCACTTAATATAATTAGTTATTGCAGCCATGATTTCCGTGAAAGAAATTTCAGATATTGTCGTATATGAAAATAAGAAAATAATTTATTATAATTATTTGATAATAATACTTCTTATTGGCCGCATGAAAAATAAACTTTATTTAAGGAAACTAAATTTAAAACTTTGTACTCTGAGAGAATAATTAATACACGGTCTAGGCAGTTAACTCTACCAAAAATTAATAGAACACTAAGTACTAAAAATGCAATTTATATTGCAATATAATACTTCAATCTACTTCCTAATAATCTGAAAGCGCTAAATTATAATAAAAGGTTAAGAAAGCATATTGTGAGGTGGAATAGATCAATTATACTTTAATTGATGATAGGTGGTATTTTGTAAAAATTTGTAAAATTATTCTTACTATACTTTGTACACTACTTACTTAGTTAATCTAATATTTTGTATTAATTTTATAAATGTATTATATTTTTCTGGTGTCTATGCACAGGTGCTTTCTGCACTTCTATAGAATGTCTTTACCAGAAGTAAATAAATAAATAAATGAATAAAAAGAATTTCGGAGCAAGAGATTAATTTGAAGAATATTTTTTATCTTAAATCAAGTAAAATGTAATTAAATTAAGAATAATTCCTAATCCAAGAAATTTTTTACTTGATTCAAGATTATCAAACTCTTTAAAATGATCTTCTGTGTTCAAGATTTTTTTTTCTTAAATCAAGCTAAATCTCAGTTCAAGATTTTGATTAATAATAAGAAAAAACTGATAAAATGTATACGGCAATTAACATGTGATATGAAACAAAAAATAACTAGTTGATTAAACTAAAATTCGAGTATAAACCAGCTTCTTTAGGAAAACAAAGATAATGATTTTTGTTTTATGACTCAATACCCAATAATTAACTCTTTTGTATGGAGACGAGTCGGGGATCACGCGCTCTCCGTCGAAAATTTTTAGGTATGAGCACATTAAGTCATAACAAGAAATATAAAAAATTTTACATGGAAATATCAGACCATATTATAATATTTCATTACGGGCTTGTATTTTTTGCAGATAAAATTTAACATTCAAAAAAATGTATTCCGGTGTACCGAATAGAAATCATATTTTGATATTGATTGTTAAAATGATCAGGAATGCTTTGTACCAGAGTCCCCTAAGGCGTATGGTATTCATATGCATAGACATAGACATAGACTACAATGTGATATAACACTAAAAGGGAGAGGGAGAGAATAAAATAATTTTTGAATCTTTTTCATCATATATAAAACGATTATTTCATATAAAACTCACAGATGGCCAAGCGTTTTGTGGTTGCCTTGATGCCCCATTCGCAGCTCGTAATGAACTTTCGTTTTGTCAGGAAAATTTCATTGGCCCGTTATGAAACTCATTAAACCGGCAAACGTTGTCCAGCAATTCTCTCCTCATCTCTACCACTCGTCGTATTTGATCTCACAAAACACAACTTCATTTAATTTTCCCGCAACAAATAGACTAAATTATTAAATATAATTCTTCGTTATTAAATCTGTTCAAATTTTACTTAATTTATCATAATTTATAAATGTTATTATAAATAAACATAAAATTAAAAACAGGTATATTCGATTCGCTAATGACCTACGCTTATTGAAAAATGTTAATTAAATTTTATTAGAAATCAGTTTATTAGCGAGGGTCTCTTCTCGCAACTCACGAATAATTTAAAAAAATTTCAATCTTTACAGATATTCATTTTTTTAAATTCAATAAGTAAATCGTCTAATCAATCAATTCAAGCTCTTGAGTGAGCAAAAAATTCACCATAGCAGAATTTCCATCTTCCAAAGCACTTTACTGTTTTCAAACAAGGGTATGTCACTCACAGCAATAAAAATTTTATGATAAAAATTCATTACAGTTTTACAATCATTGTTTTTGTTATTTTAGATCGCCTTTTAATATCGAAAGTTTTCGACGACCGCTTAGAATCGTTGTTTTCAAGTAGTAGGAGAAGGGGGAAGGGGGGCAAAGTGGGCCCCCTAAAATTTGGAAGGACTCAAAATTTTGGGGGCAAAGTGGGCACCCTGAAATTTTTTATAAAAAAGGTGAACAATAAATCATTTATACTTTTGGTAATGATTAAAAATGGTTTTTTTCAAAAAAATTGTCATAGATTCTAAAACTTAATAGAAAGAAATAAAAAGAACAGTTTGTAAAGGGAGGCGGCATTTTATCAAATTTTTTTTTTTTGAAGTCTATAACTTCGCTGAAAGTTGACCTTTGAAAATTTTTTGGTGTTTTTTTGTGGAAAATACATTTGAAAACAAAAATTTTCTATATGATACATTTCCGAAAGATCAATTTTTGAAAAAGTGATGGCTATTTAAGAATAAAAAAGCCGATTATTTTTAAATTCATACTTTCTTGGGTTGGGTAAAAAAATTTTTAAAAATCCTAAAAACATTTTTTGGTAGTGTAGGAAAGGACAAAAATTTTTCAGCCAAATCAAAAAAGATCGAGTTCAAAAGTGATCAATTTGACAAATGAAATACCCCGTATTTTCTGTGAATCTCCTTATTTTTTAAAAGAAATAATTTGTTAACGACGTAATGATATATAATGAAAAAACAACAGTTTTGTTCAGAAGTGATCGTAGATAAAATTTAAAACTACAAAAACTTAAAACGTTAATATATCTCCTGAAATGTTGATGTTAGCAATTTAGTGCTCGGGATGTTTTTTGTAGAAAATTAAATTTACTACAAGTTAGTTGTTCAGATGTTTTTCGTAGCTACTCTCAGTGACGACAAATGGACAGAAAAACGTAAATTTTATGAATAAAATGGGTTTGGTGGTCCATACTCCTTTGCCAGTGTGAGTTGTGATTACGCAACGATAAGCAGTTTTGGGGAGCATTCAATTCTAAGTAAAATAACCCATCTTTGATCGAAATAATGCTATGAGATGCTGCTGAGCTGTAAAAATTTAAGGAAACAGCCCGAGTTGTACGTGTATATTTAATGGGAAATCTTTTCACACTTTGATCGAGCTCTTCATGGTAATATTGGAGAGCTCAAATTTTCAGAGAATTTTTTTTAGGATATTGCGAAAAAATTTTCGTGATGGGATCAAGAAAATATTAGTCGAAAAAAGCACCCTATTGCTCATGCGCGAAAGTTTTATTCGTCTGAAAAAGAATCACGACTCAAAGCTTTCAGAATGTGCGAAAAAAATGTTTATGACGAGATTTTTCGAGGGGGCTAACTTTGCCCCACATTCCGGATATTTTTATTTTAATGGACACAGCTTATCAACGTTGAATTACAAACAAGGGGCTAAAAAGTAGTGCAAAGAGTAAAAAAAAGTAAAGATACGACTATTTTTTCTTTAAGGGGCCCACTTTGCCCCCCCCCCCCTATGTTATCGTTGCAGAGTAATTTCTTGAATACACGTATTCTTTGTCCACGAATTACCGTCTACAGAATTAAGGTATGCTTTAACATTGATTCAAGATCTTACCGACTTATTTCAAGGATATTAAAAATTATCGCATTTTTGGTATCTTCTACACCATCTGAATAAAAGTCTCTATTAAATTTTGAATGAGTGTAAATCGAAATTTTTGTTCGCTCTTTTAGAATAAAGAAAGTAACTCTAAAATCAAGAATAAAAATCTGGAAATCGGTTGACCGCGCAAGCCAACTCTAGAACTTCCCGCTAAGTTTGAATATGAAGCGCTTCGAAATGTGTTTTTTGGTTGATATTTGAGCTTTTCAAGCTCAAAGCACAGTTCTACAGATTTTAAGCTCTCCAAGCTCAAAATGGATTTATTCATTCTTTAAATTTTTAATTTCGCAAACTATTATTTTTGGCAATTTTGACAAATTTAAAATTTGAAAATTTTGATCTTTCGTAAATTTTTAAATTCTTCTTGTTCAAAATATAATTTTTTACATTCTTTAGAATTTTATTTACACTTTGAGATTTCGAGTTCAAAATATATCCGTCTATATTTTCAATCTTTGATAACTCTAAAAATAAAAATGTATATATGCGGTATATCAAAAAAATGTTTATAAATTCTTAAACTTTGCTGTAACTTTTGAACGCGTCGATCGATTTTGATTCTCTAAACGGTTTTCGACACGGTTTTAAAAGCGAAAAATTCTATATATGGGCAAATATCATTTGGTTAAGAAATTTAAATTTTATCCTAAAAAAATATCGAAAAAAAAATCTTTGTGAATGTGTAAATAACTATAACTTTTGAATGCGTGGTTCGATTTTCTTTTTTAAAAAAGCATTCGACGCAGTTTTTTATAACTGATTTTAAATAAGTATTTTCATCCGTCGAATTTCATTTAACTTATGTTAAAAATCAACCGTCTTTACTGAACACTGTAAAATTTTCTCAATGTAGTTTACGACATCTTTGAACTTATGTATCGATATAAAGGTTGATATGACCACATCAGAATGATTTTAACTGATGTCACTTTTAGGGGACGATGGCAATTTTGAAATTGTATTTTCACGAAATTTAAGCAAAATAAAATTTTAGAGTATAAATTCTTAATAAACTCTTGGTAGTAGAGAAGTTTTCTGTTTCAAGAAGCATCTGCATTAGCGAAGCAGCTTCAGTAGAATCAGCATCACGGGCAAATAGGTATTATAAGAGAGACGATAAGTGGAATCTTCTTCTCTTGACACGTTGAATAGTGTTAGTTCTAACGCCTAAGGCGAGCATGTGGTGCCACTGCATCAGTTGTTGAAAGGCTACAGCTCATTCGACCATCAGTAGAATTCAGAGTTTCGCAAATTCGGTTCATTTGCCGCATTGTCAACGGCTTAAAAAGAAATGAGACCCTCTTGAGAAAAATCGCAGCAAAGACGCTTGAAGTTCACCGACGCGCCAAGAGTGTCGAGATAGTAGAAAAAGACCCACAGAAAAAGAAGAAAGGGAAAAGAATAAGAATAAGAAGAGGACGACGATGTGATCCTTCCGTTGAAGAGATGCATCACGCTTTTGAAGCAATGTCTTTTTTACACATATATACATCAATCCACATTATTTATCTCGCTTTCCCGATTTAACAATTTACTTACAACTTTATTTTTTGTATTGTAAGTAACATTAATAATTATTTCTTTTCACGATACAAACGTTTCATCATCATTTTTTTTATTCTTTAACAATTGCACTTTCACTGAAGATATCAAATGCATTTTTTATCATTTATCCAACTTATTCATTTCTTATTTTATTAACGTTTTATTAAAAGCAAATTTTTGTAATAACATTTTTTCAATAATAGTTTCATTTGGAAGAATTACTCTCTTACCAATAAGTTTTTTCATTAAAAATATCAACAACGACAAATCTAACAGGCTTTTCAACCTCATGTCTTTTAAGATCCGGTGGGAAAAAATTTCATTTTTCTACAACTTGTTATTTATATGGTTAAAAATAAAATTGAACTCTATATGGAACTTGTAAAAATTTTATGAAAACAAAAGCACTAATAATTTTTCATGAAAGAATAAATTTTTTAATAACTTCAACGCACTTTCTTGAAAAAAAAAAAAATTTTTTTTGTCTTTTTATTTTTTGAATATCTTTGAAACGGCTCGAAGGATTAACTTCAAAACCTAATCAGCTCGAAGTTTCAATGAAGACTTTCAACCACCGTTCATCTCGATCAGTTGATTCATTCCAAAAATATCGCAGTATTGTACAAAAAAATTTATTTCCATACATACATGCACACACACACACACACACGCGCGCGCGCTCGCGGCCGTACGTCTAGCCGGAAATAGTCGAAACAGCTTCCTGGGACCTCAAAACGTGGAGATCTGATGAAAACTCGCATTCTTAAAATCGTACCAAAATCTATAACCTCCTACTTTTGAAAATTAATTTTTTTTTAATTTTCAAAGCGGGAAGTTAGAAAAAAAGATTTAACATATTTGGGTCCCCGAAAACTAATCATTTACTTAATTACCCTGTTTTGGCCCCCTCTCTTGAAAGAGAGGGGGCCCCCGTTTTAAATTATTAATTTCATCAAAATTATATCTGATAATATTCAAAGAAATTGATAAACAATATTAAGCATTAATTTTAAAAATAAAAATTCATACACCAGAACTGATAGTCTGAATGGTTGAAAATGCGGACCTATAAAAACGTTCTAAATTACAACAGTGCTGGAAATAAAAAAATAAGCGCGAAGGAATAATAAAGTTTACGCGGGTAAGCTTTGCTACATAAATATATGCTTGGAACTATAAATTAAATAAAACCAAGTTAATTAACAACTTAGTAATTTAATCAAGTATCAAGCCTCAGGCTTGACCAAACAACGCCCCCAATACGGTGACAGATATATTAGAAACGGTTGAATAGAGCTGTCGGCATTACATTATTCGACTGGTAGATCTCCAGAGCAAACACACCACCAACTTTTCCCATGCACCCCTTTCCGTTTCCAGGGGTTCTCAGGCTAAAATGTCATTATTATACACTGCAATGACTTTCAATTATTTATTAATCTCCATTGTATCTGTATCATGTAAACAGTCAACACATATGAAATTTAGATTTTTTATATTAAAATCTACATACATCCATTTATATATGTAGTAGTGGATTGGCACAAATATATTTTGAAATATAATAAAATACTTGAGAGGTTTAACCAAAGAATAAGAGTAAAGTAAAAATGATGTAGGAAGATAAACAGACGAAACGAAAATGGGAAGCGCTGAACTGGTATAAACAAGGGTCGCTATGCAATATTAGGAGCATTAAATCGCCATAAAGAACGCATTAGGGGTGCAGGATGCCCTTGAGGGGTAGTTTAACGTTTAATTGTCCTACTCTGTTATATAACTTTCTATTTGTACCTACACATCATTTTAAAATCCATACCCTTAACATATTCACTTTTACAATTCTCTGCTGTGACTTGAATACGTATAATATGCACATGTGTAACATGTACAACAGATAAACTAGTTTATGTTTTCAAAGGTATCAAAAATAAATCAATCCTTTGCTGTACAGTGTTTCTTAATATAATGCATACGATAAAGCTCTTCAACAAGCTTAAAGCTATTATGTCTAATATGAATAGACAGGTAACACATATTTATAAGCAGATATAAATTTATCGTATTATATATTAATAATGTAGCATGAATTCAAGCTAATTACGAAGAGTAGTAGATAAAAATAGATTTGAAAGATCCAAAAGTGCACGACTCATAAAGCTTATTGAATTTTGAAATGGAAAAAAAATTCTTTTTCGGGTCTATAGATTAAAGTGGAGAGTAAGGAAATTTATAACTATGAGTTATTCATGTTATTTATTTCTTTTGTTGTCTTTCAAATATCTCACGGAATTTTTTTTACTAACTAAGCTGACACGGAGAGGAAAATATCGTCAGAATGAGGATACACAGAAAAAAGGTTCACTTGAGCCCAGAAAATATTTTTCTTCCGAATTATTTTCTTGAGCGAAAACAAATTTTTTTTTGACCCAAAAAATTTGACTTATTCCAACAAATTAATTCCTTTACTTTAAGAAATACGTATCTTTATCCAAGAAAATTTATTTAAGTCAAGAAAATTTTCTTGTTTTGAGAAAATTTAGTCCTTGCTCCAAAAAATTTAGTTCTTGATAAAAGTAAATTTCCTTCTCTTGAGAAAATTTCTCTCTTGCTCCAAAAAATTAAATATCTTGAGAGTAAATTTTCATTAATATTTTTATTGATTAACATATCAAATAGATCAAATAATATGGAATCTTTAGGCTGGCAATAGCTTAGTCGGCTCGGTACCTGCATTTCGCAAGAGTGGGACCAGGGTTCGATTCCAGCACGCACCAATATTTGTCAGTGATTATAAGTAAAATAAAAAATATGTGCGTTACATTGCCAGCCTCTGTACCGGCCGGGTTTTCTGTGGTTTTCCCGTATAATTATGGAGGTAAAAATGTCATTATAGAAGTTACCTCCATACTGTATTTAAGGCCGTAATGTAAATGCAGGTACTGATTATAACGAGTAAGTCCGCCACAGTCGCAGCACAGTGGATTATAAGTCGAAAGAATATGTTGAATGCAAAGAAACAAGTGTTAGTTAAAAGGGCGAAAGCCAGGTATAACATTAATGAGAGTTATATGATAACAAAAAGAGGCACTTGTAAATTGAGTGGTATTACTGTGGTAATAGCAAAAATGTGGAGAATATGGGTTACAGTCTTGTAAAAACCAAAATAGGTATACAATTAAAAACGACATAATAAATAATATGGAATCATTTTTTTCCATTCAATATATATAATTGGGTGCTAAAATAATCTAAAACGGGTATCAAATATTCAAGAGAAAAATTTTCTCAAGGTGAGAAAATTTTTTTCTCAGCTGAAGTAGGTGGCGCTACTTCCCTAAAGTATCTAAAAATCTTGATCGAATTTAAAAGTTTATTGTATCAAGTATTTATGATAATTTGAATTAAGAAAAAAATACTTCCACCAAGAATAGAACTTCAATAAACATTTTTACTTTGGCCAACATAACTTCGGTCTTCCTTCAGGCACCGGAAAATTTTCTTGAGCCAAGAATTTTGTTCTCCAGTCAAGAAATTTTTCTTTCTGTGTACGTATCATTATTCGGGCTATACGCCGTATACTCATTTTTCTTAGAAATATTCTGTATAGCCAATTTAACTATACAACGGATAGTCAAAATGACGATCCGTATCATTATTTTAGACGTTACATTTAATTGGCTCAACTATACAGATCCTCTCGTTGACAAAACAGTTGCCTGTTTTGACGAAACTACATATATTTACAAACTTGTACTTGAACTTATAAACTTTTTCGCTTAATTTAAAACAAAAAATATACTTCAAAATGATTATCTTTATTTATGATTTATTTTTTGGATTAAATTAGTTTTTTTATCACTGCATACTGAGAGAAGAGTCTGGTTCTTTGAACTCAGAAAGTCTAGATAAATAGCATCACCCCTATTTAATTGAAGTTCTTATATCCAAAATTATTTATTATATTGAACCCCAATTTTCAGTTATTTAAACTATTTTTAGTAAAATATGGTTTTAATAGTCATCTTGATTAACTTTAACTCAAAAAATAGAAAAAATAATAGCAACTAATTATGAAGAATAAGATATAAAAATGTCATTCTATATTTTTGTTTCAAAGAAAATATACAATAAATAGATACATCAAAGCATAATATCTGGTATTGAGATTGGGTGGTTATCAGTAAACAAAACTATCGTCCAACAAATAAAGTGAGACAAGTTAAACGTGCGCATTGGTTTGCGGTAACTAGAGAAGTCTTACTGTAAGAGATAGTTTATAGAACAGTTTGATAGTGAAATGTATAAGAGATGAACAGATTCTAGTACCCAAGTTGCTATTGAACCGATTTTCAGCAAATATCACTTGAAGCAGCTCGCTTGGCGAGACGAAATTTACCGCGGGGAGGACAAGAAGAATCGGTGGGGTGTAACGATAGTGAGAAGCATTGGATGAGAGGATAGAGGGTAAGAGAAAGAGAGAGAGAGAGATAGAGAGAGAGGAAGAAGGTTGCAAACGTTCGTCACAAGCCCTTCGGCAAATTTCATAACCGAACTTGTCGTATTTACCGAGATTATTTCAATATATTCGACTCAACCTAGCAATCTGTTTGCGAGCCTGGTGTATGCGTGAATGGAACTTTGCGCAGCAACTTGCTCAATATATATGTATATATACATTCAATAATAAAATATCTGTATGTAAGTAAATCTTTCCCAGATAATAGTTATCATATATCACAGTGGTCAATTGCGTCAAACTGCATCAATAAAAAATCTCAAAATTTTATCTACACTTCTATACTAATAACTAAATCCGTAAAATTTGTATCTTTGTTTCATTATAGCTAATTACTTATATACTTTCAAACGTGATTAAACTGTTCATAATGTTGCGCGAGTATTTATAATAAGTCTGATTCTGATATCAAAGTTCTCGATACAATTTTTTAAATCCCATACAAAGTTCGAAAATCGGCCCTCGGATGGCCCATCGACGGGCGAAGGATACTGATTGACGGCCGATCATTGGCGACTTTTAATGGCCCACGGACGGCTGAATGTCCAAATGATAACAACGGCCCATTAACGGCAGTTGATTATCGGCCGATTGTAAAAAAAGTTATCGGGCCGTTGATGGCTGATCATCGGCTGAGTATGTTAAAATGAAAAAAAAAAAAAACTAAAAATTTAACCTCTATGTCGTAGAATTTTTTATTCCTATAATCGTATTGGCGTTATGAAGTCAAGTAGTAGAAGATGTAGCACAGGAGCGTCGATCCTAGTCAAATATTCTGAAAAAATTTTAAAGGTTAGGTCGAAGTGGGAATCGAACCTGGTTCGTCTGCGTGAAAGTCTCGATCATTACCGGCTGCACTGCATGCTGGAATATAACTGAAAAATTCAACTTAGCTATTTGAATGATTGAAATATATTATATTACTACATATACAGATTATGAAATTTATTAGTACTCAATTTTGTCGATTTTTGTATAAAGTTTTTAAATGTCTGAAGACGATTATTTTTTTTAATTCTAAATTTAATTTGCACCAAACCTATTTAGGCTAATCCCTTATTAGAAAAAGAGATTCAAAAAGATTACCTTAATGTAAAGCGTATATCTATGTAGTAGTAAAAATCAAATCTTTTTCAATTTTTTCAAATAATTTTAATCTTTTTAAATCTCTTTGTCTAATAAGGGATAGTTGATCCTTCCAATAATTATATGTTTGTCTCAAAAATTATGCCATCCTTTTCTCAAGTCAAACTTCGAAATCATATTTAAAATTTTTATTGTCTTGTTTTATTTACTCATTATTTTCGTTTAGATCTACGATAATCTTCTATAAAAGTTTATATTTTTTTTTATTTATTTATATAAGTTTATATGTAACTTTTATTTGGATCGATAATAAACTTAAATAAACATTATCTTTTTTTATTTTTTAAATATTATACTTCGCGTAAAGCATCTCCGAAAACCCAAATTTGTGTTATTATAAAATAACAATAATTGACCAAGAACAACCAGACTTTGGGCGATAAATGGATATTAATTGCGGAACATTAATGTCCGCAATAGACGGCGACCAGCGTTTAACCAAATATGGCCCGTTGACAAATCCTTATAACTGGCCAATCGTTGGCTGCCGGATATCGGCCGATGGTTGGGATTGTTTCCATTAACGGCAACTTTGTATGGGATTGGAAATATTCCTATGGTAACATTGGAAATATTCCTATGTCAACATTGGAAAAATTCCTATGTTAACATTGGAAAAATTCCTATGACAACATAGCAATTTTTCCTATGCAAAAATAGGAAAAATCCCTATGTTTTTTTCTCAGTGTACCTAAAAATACAAATATTTGCAAAGGACAGATTCCTATGTTGACATACAAATTTTTCCAATGTTGACATAGGAACTTTTCCAATGTTAGCATGGGAATTTTTTCTTTGTTAACATTATTATTATTATTAACATGATAGAAATATCCATGTGATAGGAAAAATTCATTTATCACTAAAATTTATGTAACTTAATTTAATAACTACAAATTTACATAAAAATTTTCTCATTCGAGTAATTTCAGATAATTTAGAAGTAAAACAGTGATATACAGTCGGTTTGTGATAAAAAAATTCGAGGAAATTTTTTTCAAATTTTGCTTCACATTTCGAAAAAATTAAAAATCCAGCAGATTATTAATATCATTAACACACAGTAAAAAATTTTTCGTCATTGTGTTGAGTGTTAAAATTTGTGTGTAGAATATTACACTCTAGTGTGTAGAATTTAACATTCTAGTGTGTTAAATCATTAAATCAACCCATGAGAATGTTAAATTCTACACACTAGTGTAATATTTTACACACAAATTTTAACACTCTACACAATGACAAACAATTTTTTACTGTGCAGTTTCAAAATATTAGTCACTTTTTATCAATCACATTGTTCGCAATAACTCTACAAAAACCTCCATTAGAATACAAAAACTATTATTTTTGTAACTATTGGATGTATACAGTTACAAAATTGAAGTGAATTAAGGTTAATATATATCAAAGTCGAGCTAATTAAATAAAGGGTCGCAATCGATGAAACGAAGCGTCATAGACGAGCGTTGACACGTGGCTCAACGCGTGCCGTCTGTACTCGTTGTTTTATATCTTTCTTTATTCTCTTGTTCAGTTTTCCTCACTCTTTCGATCTCTCTATCTCTTATTCATTGAATATATATGTATAAATGTACGAAGAGCTTTCAATAGTTGAACATTGATGTAACCATCGCATGGACCGCGTTTGACCGTTTAACATAATGCTCATTATTAGCACGAGCGACACGCGCGTCATGTTACATGTATCGTTCTTATTATCCGTTATATTCTAGAATCAATTTGGGTTTACAATACTGCTCGTTAATTTTCTACTAATGCTAGATATTATTATTATTATTATTATTATTATTATTATTATTATTATTATTATTATTATTATTATTATTATTATTATTATTATTATTATTATTATTATTA